>JAJGOT010000051.1:1652500-1702500 GCA_022457155.1 Cladopsammia gracilis | reverse complement strand
AATGAACGTATACTCATGGGTTTATCGTCTAAGAGCGTATCGAGGCTGTTGTATTTGCAGGGTAACCCACTGCAGGTTCCGTCTCGGCTTTGGGGCTTTAGTCAAGAGATTCACTGTTTTTCAATCTGACAGGCACATGCAGTTGGAAAACCCGTTCCCCAGTTGGGTCCTAAAGAGGCATCAGCAAATAAGCGCGAATTCACCGAGGAGCAGATGAAGGCAGGAGAAGGCGTGATTGGGCTTCAGATGGGAACCAACAAGTTGGCTTCGCAAGCCGGTGACCACTTTGGCCGTCCCAGGCAGGTGGCTGGAGCCAATGTTTACAAATAAACTCTAAAACACGCTAGAAGCTTGCAAAGAATAACGAAGATATCTTGGCATATGCGGCCTTAAGTAAATAGCAGGGCTTATTTTTGTAGTATGTAACTAGTGATCTGAAAGTGGAAGGGCATACAGGTGGTCATAACAATTTGTAGTTTTATACAATAAACTGTCGTGTTTGTCTTAAACGAATCTGATTTTGCTGAAAATTGTCCCCTTAAAGCTGGATTTTCACTGTCGCGTCATTTTTGTGTTGTTTGCGTGCTTGAATAAATTAGAGGGGATGTACAGCTTGCGTAAAAGTAAAAAGTTGAGTTCGGTTGAGTTCAACGTTTTAGTGTCTTCGCGCGAGTTGTCAAAGCCCCGTTTCACTTCCTCCTTCCTGCGCCAGCCACGTTAGCTACCTTTCATTTGACTTTACGTTAACTATTTTTGGTCCTATCTAATAACATTTCTACATCCGTTACTGGACACGTTCTTATCTCGAGCATGTTTGTGATCCACGTGGTCAAGAAGCGCATCTATCCAGAATCAGGCGTTATGTACAAGTTCGGCTTCACTTGACTTCTTGAAAAAATAACTATAAATTGTTCTTTGTCACCTATCAGCAGACTTAAAGGAAAACGCACTTATTCAACCTCTATCGTGTTTTTATGAGTATGACCAGGAGCTTGCTTTAAATAGCAAAGAAAAAGTCGCCTAAAATGGTGAACTTATGAGGCATAATAACGGCTGAAAACTCAAAATTTCACCAGAGCACCAGGGGTCAATTCAATAAAACTTTTACAAGTGTAGCCATTGTTTTTAAACAATGGCCACACTTGTAAATTACACTTGTAAAAGTTTTATTGAATTGGCCCCAGAATGACAATTTTGATTTCTTGTCCGCCTGTCACGAACTGAAGTTTGATGGATTGTAATGTAATTCACTTGCATCCTTGTAATTTTGCGCTTTATTCCTAAACTACCTGCTCTGTATCGACCAGTAGAACGTTTATGGGTTGTTCTCAGGACTAGAATTTAAGATGGAAATTAGGTGAGCGAAACTTCAATATTTCGGAGGGACGTTGTCCTGTTAAAAAGTTAAAAATTCTGTTTTGTAAAATATGGATTAGCGGTAACTAACAGCACCAAATCGCATGGAAAAGTAATTTTAATTCTACAAGTATGGAGACGTGTAATGTAGTTTTCTGTTGACGGAATCGTACGGTGTGACCGTTCAAATGTAACCTCTTCAGAATTACTTTTGTACTTTTGCTTTGTACCATTTGTTTTTCAATATTTCATAAAATGAAATTTGGAATTATTCTTTAATTTTCTATTCAATTGTGGCACTCAAAAATTTTCATTTGAATGATAACAGCACGATTTCATCCGCGGACTCGAAAAATAAGAACCACGTCGTACTGCTCGAGTCTTGCAGAGAGTTTCAATTCTAGAAAAATCTCCCTCCTTTCTCCACTTCCATTCTGAATTTGTTATACAATAGTATCTCTTGTATGCTCTTGTGATTTGAGCATACCAGCACTAATAAACTAGTTATCAAGAGAACTGCGATGTAGTGCTTTATAACCTGCAAAACAACGTTGAAGGTCGGTGGTAAAATTTTATCATTCATGGCTCATTTCTCGTTTGAAGTGATTCTCGTCCTTTGAGCCGCTTGGCCCTCTAAGCCGTCGGAGCCTGAGCACGAGGACCAGTTGTTCTCGTGCTCAGTCTCCCACGGCTACATGGGCCCGGCGGCTCTGAGGAGGAGAACGCTTTGATAAGAGACGTATGCGCGCAGGCTAACAACAGTTAAAGGGACACTGTCAAGAGGGCGCATGCGCTAGTTTCTCGAATCGCAACTTGAAAAGTTTAGCCTACGTTTTTCAAGTTGAAGTGTCAATTTCAAAAATGGCGTCGAGTTTCTTTGTTTTCCACCCTGACCGCCGCCACTAGTCGTCGCCATTTTGAAATTGAAACTTAACTGGAAAAATTTAGGCTAAAATTTTCAAGTTTCGATTCGAGAAACTGGCGCATGCGCCCTCGTGACAGTGTCCCTTTAAGAACTTTGCAAAGGATTTCTGTTAAATCAGACAAAGTCAGTAACGTGGGTTTACAATCCGGGGGGTGGGGGGGGATGGGTTACAACCAGCTGTTATTAGTTAATTCAGTGCTGGTCATCTTGTCACTCGTGTCACAAGTTTAATCAGTTACACTGAGGACATCGCTGTCTTGAAATAGCCGGTCCTTCGTTATTGTCAGAGAATTCAGGAGACACATTAGGAAAAGATACTGTTGACTGATGAAGATACAGGTAATTTTATTCTCGATTTCTTCTATTGAGTTATCAGCGTCTAATATGATCTGGTTTACACTAAATTGAAGAAACGTTGACTTGTGAAAAGCATAAACCATGAACGATGAGACCGAATGGGATTCTGGGTAGGCAGCATTGGCAAGCTAGTAATATTCTATTTCTTGATAATCAAGATGTTTTCTTTGTTAGAGACATTTAAGAGCATGATTTATGCATCCTGTGTTAATATAATGTATATTCTGTCACAGACAAAGATTA
This sequence comes from Cladopsammia gracilis, assembly GCA_022457155.1. Taxonomy (NCBI): domain Eukaryota; kingdom Metazoa; phylum Cnidaria; class Anthozoa; order Scleractinia; family Dendrophylliidae; genus Cladopsammia; species Cladopsammia gracilis. The sequence goes on along the minus strand of JAJGOT010000051.1, from coordinate 1,699,619 downwards.
AATTTTCCAACTTCCCAGTAAACCTTTGGGTCGCATCGTTCATGGTTTATGCTTTTCACCCGACAACGTTCTTCAATTTGGTGTATACAACTGATGGTGTAAACGGCAGCATATACATTGTTAACGGCAAAAATTTGAAGAAAATCATAAGCTGGGGTGGAATGGTTTTGTTTACCACCAAAATTTCATGCGAGCTAACAAACTAAAATCAGCAAGCAAATCGGAAGAGTAGGGTTAATTGTTTCCTTAAAGCGAGTCATACACGGTTCAACACTGATCGTTCAACAATTATTGTTTCTCAACAAATTTTGAACGATGTTGCAACTTGTTGAATGAGTAAATACGCTCAACATTTAAAGCGATTGGCTATCGGCGTTCAACATGTTCAATAGCGCGCGAACGCCCCTAGCGGCCGAAAGCGATGAGAGGCAACTGTATTCGCAGGCTACATGTTCAATTGCAACATGTCATGAATACCTTGTTCAACATTGCAACATCTGTTGAGCAACACATGTTGAACACTGTATCAGACTCACCGGCCCAACTGTGAGATAGAATAGAGCGCATGCACAAGCGAAACTGGTTGTGGCGCCACCGGGTGATAAAAACCCGCTGTACGTTTTCGGAGGCTAGGCTAATAGAAAAATTATTTTCTTTACTTAATCGAATGAATGAGGTCGAATGAGTGGAGTAAAATTCAGGGAGTAATTGGACCAGTAATTTCAAAGGACGAGCACGACTACCCCCGAGTTGAACGACACTCATTTTTTGAACGACACTCATTTTTATCCGCATTTCAAATATATGATTTTCATATATTCACATTCATAAATGTTGATATTGATACGATTAGAGCGGTTTTCAATTGAGTGTCGAATTTGCACTGCTACGCTCTGTGATTGGCTAAAAAAATCTCGCGCCACTTTATCAACCAATCAGAAGTAAATAAAACCAAAACCAATCGTGACTTGCTCGCACGCGTTTTCCCGCGCTTGACGCCGGCTGCATGCATGTATTTACTTCGAGCTCTGATTGGTTCATTGGATTGTCTGCGTCTGCCGTGATTGGCCAGATTGATTACTTTGATTTTGGTTTTACGACACTAAAGTGAAAACATTTGAGGAAATTGTAATAGTTATGATTTGCCAGATAATTTAAGGAAAGGACAACAAATTTTTAAACCTTGCCATTTTTGTCTCAGCGAGTCGGGTAAACCTTCATGTAGCATTATGGAGCATCTAACCCGAGAGACTAAGTTGTCGGTTAGTTGGGTAGCTTAGTTTGTGGGAATTAACGAAACAGTTTAGGAAGATGCTGACACTTTTATCGCAATGTATTACTTGACATATGAAGTTCCCAGTATAAGGGGTTAAAATTCGCTCGACATATTGTCCTCGAGGGTGTGTGCTGCATAAGACATATCACTGACAGTAACTGAAATAGAAAAATTATAATTCATACAGTCATACACGAACAGGAAAAGAAAAAAATGGCTAGTTTCTTTTATCTGTTTTGTAGGCTCTAAAGCACTCTATCGCAGTTCTCTTGATAACTGGTTTATTGGTACTGGCATGCTCAAGCCACAAGAACATACAAGAGGTATGAACTTCTCGCGTTTCACTAAATTATAATATGCCCCCACCCCCCCCCTCCCCTCCGTTACGCCCCCACTAAAACAGGCTTGAAATGAATAAGCCCTCCGGGGGGGGGAGTTAATAGAGGATTTACGGTATTTTAAAACTCGTGAGGATGCCGGGGGAGGGGAGTGAGGAGGTGGTTCTTGTAAAGATTCGCTTCAAGACTCAAACTTCGAGTAGTGCGATGTGATTCTAATTTTCGAGTTCGTGAATACCTCCTGTTGTGATCATTCGAATAACAACATATTTACCCCTTAAACTGCCAAGAGGGCAAAGTCTTTTTACCTTTTTCTTGCTTGGGCTAACGCTCAGTAGAAAATTTGGGGGGAATTTCTGGATCGTTTTCAGCACTAAAATTTACCTCAGGGTTATTTTCTGATTTCATGTTTGTGTCACTTGTGCTGCGTGGCTCAAAATTCATTGCATTTTCCATGTAATATCGCCAAATATACCACCGAATAAACAACTAAATTGGATAAAAACATCCTAGTAAGTAGTTTGAAGCCTGTTCCAGGTTCTCAGATAGTGGGGGAGAGAGATAAATGTTGGAGAGAGCGAAGAAAAAACGAGCGGGGACGCTCCAACATTTTTCGCTCGCCCCCGCTATCTGAGAGCATGGAACAGGCTAGAAAAACCCGGAAACATTCTTTCAAAATAGCACATAACTCAGATTCCTCGAAATCGTGAGCCGTGTTCGCCATAATCATTGATTAACATGAATGACGCAGATCACGCGCTGTGCGGGTGTTGACGGTAACTGTCAAAATTGACCAATCAGAAGGTATATCGGGAGCTGGCATACCAGAAGTGCTCCAAAATGTCTTACAGGCTCTCCTTTCACTCCTTCCCCCCCTCCCTCCCCCCTAATTTTTTCTTCGCTCGCTCCAACATTTTTCGCTCGTCCCCACTATACTATCTGAGAGCCTGGAACAGGCCCGGGAACAGGCTAGTAGTTTGGTGATGAAGTGCAAAATTACGAGAATTCAAGTGGATTACAATCCATCAAACTTCAGTTCGTGACAGGCGATCAAGAAATCAGATTTGTAGAACGCCGAACGCCGAACGCCGAACATTTTTCTCACCCACAACAGTAAATAAAAACTAACCAATTTGAATCAGTGCTTAACCCTAAATACTGTGGCACTGATTTACAGTATTTAGGGTTAATCACCTAAAGTACCTTTGCTCAAACATAAAATTGCTTTTAGAACACCGAGAAGATAATATCAAGTGATGTCTTCAAGGAAGAACAAACCATAATAAGTTTTTCTGCGATTTTTCCACGACTCTTGGGAGGAACTTGAAAAAATTGGCCAATTTTTTCAAGTTGCAATCCATTTCCATCCTGGCCATCCGCAGCCAAAGATAACGAATACTAATTTCTGTGCGCCGGTAGAGTATTTGTTAAAACTGGACCGTTATTTTAAGGTTTCCATTGAAACAAACATGTTTTTTGGCTTTTCAAAGTGATACTAAAAATAGCTGACAGTGTCCCTTTAAGGGTAAGAACAATGTTCGGCGTTCGGCGTTCGGCAAATTACCCCCGCCGAAATTGTCATTCTGGTGGAATTTTGAGTCTTTAGCCGTTATTTTGTCGCATTACTTTGTATTTATTTGCTATCATCATTTAAGGCGATTTTTTCTTTGCCTGCTTCAAGATAATACGATATAGGTTGAATCCTGGGGTTGAATAAGTGTGTTTTCCTTTATGTCTGATGACAGGTGACGACGAAGAACTTCTCAATAGTGTTCTAAAATGATGACGTCACAAAAACTAAATTTGTGCAATTATGGGATTTGATTAGATATTCGGAAAGGCATGACGGAAAATGCCCGCTTGCCAAAAATCAGCATTTTATTGCAATTTGGGGGTGAGATATTGGCACCGTTATGCTCTGATGACTCCATACAAACCCTTCTAATTTTGGCTTCCGTTCGTTATGCCCATTCCGAATATCTAATCAAATCCCATAGAAAAACCTTTGAATGTAGAGGTCCACACGACGCAGAAATTAAACTTGCTGCCCTTTGCCGTAGTGCCAGCCTTGCATTCAGTTTTGTATTTTCAAATCCCATAATTTCACAAATTTTAGTTTTTGTGACGTCACACTTTAGAACTCTATTTCTATTCTTTATAACTTTTTTTCAGGAGACAAGTGAAGTCGAACTCGAAAATAACGCCCGGTTCTGGATAGATGAGCTTCTTAACCGCGTGGATCACAAACACGCTCAAGATAAGAACGTGTTAAAGGATGAGGAAAATGAAATTGTTATAAGATAAGACCCAAAATAGTTAACGTAAATTCAAATAAAGAATAGCTTATTCTTGAAAATCAGACTGTTGTAGGAAGCGAAGGAAAGAAAAAAAAAATGTGAGCAAAAAAAAAAAAAAGGATGACAAGAGAGCACTCGCGATCATCATTATTCATTCCCCACAACGGCTGAAAAAAAAATTAAAAATTAAAAATTTCCCACCGGCGGTCGGACACCTTATTGAGAATTATATGAAGTAAAAAACGGATTACAAAAAAGAAGAAATGGCCGCGTAAAAGAAACTGTGGATTAAGAACTTGACAAATTAAGCACCTAATTTAAAAGAACCATTTCAGCCTGACAAATGAACAAATATATCAATATTCTCTCTTATTGGAGCTCATCAACACGGTGTAGCAAACTAAACACGACTGAAAATGCAAGCGTGAATAGATTACACAATGACCCGTTCACCATATCAAGTTCCGTACGGCTGTCCACGGTTGCTACCCTACTTTATCGGTTTCTGTCGTGTTGGTGTCTCGCAAAGTCTACTTTTTTACACAGTCTGATCAGCTTTGCAGTTGTTTGTTCATTTTTTTGGCTGATTAGGTCTTTCGTAGATCCTACGTATCCGGTTTGTAGCATATATCGTTTCTGGTCCTTTGCAGATTTTACTTCATGATATTTTTGACAAATGAAGCAGGTTCGATCAGGTTCTTATTCGAAAAATACCTAAAGGTCAGAAAACACTGGTGCAGACCCCCCGGAGGGGGTACTTGACCAATATTCGGGTATAGGGGTGCCGCTGAGGGTCTGAGACCCTGATCCTGTTTAGGACAAAAATAAACGAAAATACCTACCCTGTGTAGGACAACTCCCTCTATTTTAGGACCCTGTCTAGGACACGACTCGTGCGTGGTTATTGATCTGAGCTTTAAAAAAAATGGTAGACGCATCCTTTGAAAAGAAAACGACTTCGACCTTCGCATGAATATACCTAACTCAATAAAGGTTGCTTTGGTAATTGGGCATTGGGCATTTAGGCATACGGAACACAATGCAATGCTTTGCTTGAGTGACCGTAAACGATAGCTTCCTAATGCGCAATTGCCCAATGCCCAAAGCAACCTTTATTGAATTAGGTACATACTCATCATGACAAGGGAAGCCACAAGCGCTAAGTTAACTGGAACCATACCCTGTTTAGGACAGATTCACGTTAAGTTATATACCTTGCTCAGGACAAAAATTCCAAAAACCATACCCTGTTCATCGGCACGTCCCCGTATAGGTCATATAAGGGAGTACCCCCCAAGTATGCTTTAAGGGCCATTGGAAACACACAGTGGAGTAAAAAACAACAACTATTATACAGTTGGTTTGTTAATTTCGGCGTGATTATTAGACAATGAATAATTTACTAATTAAAACAAATTTTAAGTAGATACACAATATCAGAAATAATTGTTTCATCCTATAAGTAAGATCCTGTTTAAGAACCTATTCAGCCTGATTTCTCACTACACATCCAATATATAAGAACCACTTCAGCCTGTCACAGAAAATCATGGGTTCTTTTATGACGTCATTTATGCGGGTTTTTACTGTAGCTGGTTTGCTTTCGATTAAGGTTAATAGGGTTAGCAGGTCATATAGTAAAATTTAAACCAAATTGACCCAAGCGGCTCGGTGGTGTAGGCTGTCTAACAGCCGAGGCACTAACTGAACTGAAAATGTTCAACAAAATAAAATATACAGATTCGTCCAAGACAAATATCAAGTAATTTCACGAAGGAATAACAAACCATACTCAATTTTAAGCGATCTTTCCAAGACACATGGGAAGAATATTAAAAAATTGGTTCAGTTGCATTCCATCTTGATCAACCACAGCCAAAAAGAATGAATAGTAGTTTCTGTGCACAAGCAGAGTAATCATCTTGAAACTGGACCATTATTTTTACGTTTCCAATGATTGAAAATGTTTTTTGGCTAAAATACGTGACATTGCCTCTCAAAGCCTAGCGATCACAAGCAACGCAAACACATGCGGCCAGTTAACTATGGTATTCGTGCGTATCTGAGGCCAAACGTGAGCGGGAATGTAGAATTCTCATGGACTGAAATGAAAAAATTGCGCAGATTCAACTGAATCTTCGAGAGCGGTCGAGAGTCGCCGGGAACGCACGAGAGTCGCCGAGATCGCACGAGAGTCGCCTAGAGCGCACGAGAGTCGCCCAGACCGTGTGAGAGTCTCAGTTCAAATGATTGAGAGAGTTGGAACTCTCGTCAACTCTCGTCCTCAGTCCGCGTTTGGCCCGGGTTTAACGTCCGGAACAGGCCACTTTAACAGTAAAAGCTATACTGGTTTTATTTTAACCCCGGTGGGGTGGAAAGAGAATAACTCTCAATATAATTTTGATGTAGAAGTAAATCTGCAAAGGACCGCAAATGATAATGTTGTAAACCGGATACGTAGGATCTATGAAAGATCTGATCAGCCAAAAATATGAACAAACATAACAATAAACTGCAAGGCTGATCTGACTACGTAAAAAAATTGACTTTGCGAGACACCAATACGACAGAAACCGATATTAAAAGTAGTCTGTGGTGGATTGAATAGTATTTCCTGTGATGTTGTTCATTTTTGTTTCATTTCTTTGTTTTCTAGTTTAAAAATTCAGCTCTAGAAAATTCGTCCCTAAGATCAATGCACAGGGTTACCGGATGTAAGTAGGATAGTCTACCTTTTTACGTAGTCAGATCAGCCTTGCAGTTTATTGTTAATTTTGACAGTTGTCTGTGGATGGAATAGTATTTCCATGATGTTGTTCATTTTTCTTTTATTTTTTGTTTTCCAGTTAAAAAAAATTCAGCTCTAGAAAATTCGTCCCATCAAGTTGGTGCATGGTTAACAAATATTGGAATTACCATATAAGGATGAAGAACTAGTATGGCCGACAACGTTTCCCAGGGCATAAAATGAATACATTTGACACAGCTAGGCGAAATCAATACACATTAGCCAAAAAGCAGTTTTATTTCGTCTGTATGCGACCTTTTACGAGATTTACCGGAGGATTGAGTTCCTGGTCGTACGTAATGACCGATTTGCGAGGAACAGATTTTCATTTAGCCACAGCTGCATATTTGGTTTATTTTTAGGGCACCATCCCTGATCCGTAGCGTAATAAATTATGAAGCAAGCATAATTTTAATAACATTTGACAAGAAACCCATTCTTTGCATTCTGTCATTTCTGCTGCGGGTCGCTTTGATAACAGTCGACTTCTGAAAACCTAAGACAACACTTCGTAGTTAACGTACTTGAATTCCAACTGACATGGCAGAAAGCAAAGGAAAATCATATGGAATGTCAGCGGAAGTCCAACGAAAGGTGAAATTGAAATCAGTTGTATTTGTTCCATGTAATTCCCGTCTTCCATTTATTTTTGCTTGTAACTGAAATCCTTAATTAAGGGACATTGTTTATTCGATTTATAATATGTCGCGAGCAACGTTCCCACATGCACATGCGCTTGTACTTCAGTTTCAAATTTATCGCCATTACCATGAGTTTGAAAACGGTAAAGTCTCTATAACTTTCGTATCTTGCACGCAAGGTAAATAACTCAAACATCACTAGGGGCCCTTGTGTCCATGTCTTTTGAGGTGTGTCTGTTAATATTGAAATCACTGTGTATTCACTAGAGTTCTTCCGTGTGTTTTCATTAAGAAAAGTAATTTCGAGCAATTTCTTACTATTGACTCGTTGCAAGTGATTGCGAGTTTGTCTGGCTTCGTAACAAAAACCAGCTGGTTTCGCAAACTCGGGTTCAAAGGCTAAAGACAGCTGAGCGCGATTTCAAAATCGATGAGAAGAATAGATAAGAACACATGAGATTTGATGATTAAAATTGAACAGATTTCAAGAGTCAGTCAAATCAATAGAGGACAGGGTTTTTTTGAGCACGGATTTACGTGCCATTTGGCAACGAAATTTGCTCGCTATTAAGGTAGAATCTTTGCAAAATTGTTTAGATAAACTTTGAGAGGCAGAAAACAATACAACTTTATTATACAAAATATATATAAAAAATGGTAAGCGAAAATTAACGAGCAGATGTGCTAAATCGGAAATATTTAATTATTACCACGTACGTTGAATTAGTGTGTTAGAATTCCTAAAGTCATTAGTTAAAATCAAATGAATTTCTAGCTCAATGCGAACAATGTCCATTTTATCGTTTGTATATTTAATGTAAATGTAAAAATTCCTTGAAGATTGTTTTGAAAAGTTTTGAGACCACCTATGGAGCGGATCGCAAGGTCAGTAGAGCGTGACTGTACTGATAGTAGCGAGACGTTGCAACTTTGCAACGAGTTGGAAAGAACTGGAAAATGGGGTATGGAAGGAAGGGGCCAAAATGGTTACAAATGGACGTCAAAAATGTGAAAACAGGGCCGGTGCAAGTGAACGGAAACGCCAATTTTTTATCCATACAAAGAAAACTTGCTGTTCACCATATAGCCGATTTGTGTCATTTACAATTTTGATAGGTCAAGGCAAAAGAAAACAACATTGATATTCAGGGAAAATTTCATCCTGTCCAAAGCAATCTATAGCCGAAGATATTGTGCATCGACCATATTTTCGAGTTGGAAAGAACTGGAAAATGGGGTATGGAAGGAAGGGGCCAAAATGGTTACAAATGGACGTCAAAAATGTGAAAACAGGGCCGGTGCAAGTGAACGGAAACGCCAATTTTTTATCCATACAAAGAAAACTCGCTGTTCACCATATAGCCGATATGTGTCATTTACAATTTTGATAGGTCAAGGCAAAAGAAAACAACATTGATATTCAGGGAAAATTTCATCCTGTCCAAAGCAATCTATAGCCGAAGATATTGTGCATCGACCATATTTTCTGGACAGACTTTAAACCCAGGCCTTAGCTGCTTACGAAATTCTATCTCTAGGAGTGCCTTGTTTACCAGTTAAAGATCAAAAGCACGTAACGCTTCAAATCTAGACATTTGTAAACCGCCGCGGGTAGCAAAACGTCAACCTCTCCCCCCAAAGTAAAAGATAATATGAAAACTAGATGGGGGTATAGAGACGTCTATAGAGTGCCTCAGTAAATTTGATCCCTCTGTCTCTTTCCCTTTCACCCCTTCTCCTACACTGCAACTCTTGTCTGTGTTCACAGAACAAAGACAAGGGACAAACAACCCACATCACGCCAACTCCACAGCAGCGGTCCCTACACATTTCAACTTACCAGGACACTCTTCTGCGGACATGAGACTCATCCCGCTTGATCTGCAGCCTACCATCAATGCTTCCCGTCGAAAAGAACGCGAGGCCTTTTTAATTCATAGAGGGAACACTTTATCATCAGAAGGCATTAACCGAAGGAACGAACGCTGAACTCAGTTTTGTATCATACACTATAATTATTTTTATCGTATGTTTACAATTGCGCTGTCTACATGTCATGTATTAGCCAATCATTTATAATCATGTATTTCTAAAATTTTAGGAGCCGATACAATGTTTTCTTTCCGTATAGCCCTGGCCCTGCATGAGGAAGACTAGTTCTATTAGTCGAAATATTGGCCATTGAATAAATCTGCCCTTTGCCGTATAGTGCCAGCCTTGCATTCAGTTTTGCACGGTATTTTTTTACATTCAAGTGACGCCTGGCACGAGATCTTTCACAAGGAAGATCCGGCAACTATACCAGCAAGTTTAATTTCTGCGTCATGTGGACCTCTGCATTCAAAGGTTTTTCTATTTACATCTCTTCATATGGTCATTTTATTTTTATTATCAGATAAATGCCAAATATGACAAAAGCATAGAGGAGGACGCGAGGCGCTGGATCGAGAATGTAGTGGACGAGCCGGTGGAATGGGGAGAAGATGACGATGCTCCCGGAGGAGGGTTTGCTGAGGGTCTCAAGAGCGGCGAAATTCTTTGCAAGTATGATATTGTCGTTTTACATTACCATACCCCCGGGAAGGGGGTTCCCATGTAAAATGGCGGGGTGCTCGTCGTACCTTTTAGGGGTCAAAATTTGCAGATTGGTACCGCTTAAGGTGCTATCTAAAATAGTGAATACGGTTAGAATTATCGCGGTATCTTTTAGGGCATTGAGCCGAAAAAATATGACAGAATATGACATGCGTTGTTTCAATTAGTACTCAGTTAGGGGTAGCCTGCAAGCAGGCTAAATTGTTTGGGGTATCGCGCGAGTATCTTGGCGCCGCCAGGGCGAGGAAAAGTGAGCCTGCACGCAGGCTATTGATTTTTGAGTTCCCCGCGTTCGCCGTTGAACGCAGTGATCCGATTGATTAAAAACGACAGGCTACATAATTATGACAAAAACCAGGGTAATTTTACATCACACTTCCAAAATGGCGTCTAGCTTATGAATTATGTTCAAGAAGCGTTTCTTAAGCTTTCGGTCAATTCTGACTTTAGGTTTGATCTAAAACCAAAGCAGAAAGAAGCTGTGAACTGTTTACTGGAAGGGAGGGACTTTTTTGCTGTGATGTCGACTGGTTTCAGTAAGAGTTTTATTTTCCAGCTGTTCACGACGGCAAACACGCTCGGACAAACTCGGGGATTTCATAAATCTTACTCCGATGTTCTCGCACATCCAGGCCGAAACGTCGCCACGGCTACCGTCGCGATTTGAAGCTTTGTATAAATTTTGTGTGGAAATTATAACAATCAGATTTTCCAGTTCCGTACTTAACATTGAAAGAACATTTGCACATTCGGCAACAATCGTTCGCTCGATTCACGGTTTTTTTTCACGGCTTTCTTGACGGTTTCTGCGCCATCCATGATAAAATATTGCTATCTGCCGCGAAAATTCAAGGAAAATCTCAAATTTTATTTTGCAAAATATTGAAAAACAAATGGTACCCTGCAAAAGTACTGCCAAAGAGGTTTCATTTGAATGGTCACACTACATGTATAGGATTTCGTCGGCAGACTCAAAAGTTAGAAACGGCAAATGGTACCATGTAAAAGTACTGCCAAAGAGGTTTCATTTGAATGGTCACACCATAGGATTTCGCCCACAGACCCAAAAGTTAGAACAAATGGTACCATGCAGAAGTACTGCTGAAGAGGTTTCATTTGAATGGTCACACCATAGGATTTTGTCCACAGACTCAAAAGTTAGAACAAATGGTACCATGCAAAAGTACTGCTGAAGAAGTTTCATTTGAATGGTCACATCATAGGATTTCGTCCACAGACTCAAAAGTTAGAACAAATGGTACCATGCAAAAGTACTGCTGAAGAGGTTTCATTTGAATGGTCACACCAGAGGATTTTGTCCACAGACTCAAAAGTTAGAACTGCAGTACATGCCCCCATAATTGACCCTGGGAGTGAAAAGGTCGATCTAACGGTAGATGGTACTGTGCACAGGTTCAATAGACTATTTTATTCTTTGTCCTCAGACTTGCCAACAAACTGCAGCCTGGAGCAATCGCGAAGATAAACGAGACTAAAACAGTCAAACTCGCTGCTATGAGAACAAACAAAGAGGTCAGATATTCTTTTACCTCGGATAAACTGTACCGTTCATGCAGATTACGCGTAGACTGCAAGACACTCCCGGGAGGGTGCTCCTCAGAATTTTTGGTGGGGTGTGCCGCGCCCGGTTCTCCAAATCCTGACAGGGCTATTTAAGAACAAACTACGTCATTTTCCTTACCCGTTTTTAGACTTCGTTCAGGGTATCTGAAGCAGTAAATCGCGCTGTATCATATCGAATGATATTTTTTGGTTTTAGCCTACGTTTCAGGCAAAAACGGCTCAAAAACCATACCCTCAGCGGCGGCATAAACCTATATACAGTCAAAGCGGCCCCTCTATAAAGCGGTCACTCTGTATTAAGCGGTCACTTAACAAATCCCCGGAAATAAATCGCTCCCCATATTTACTGTAAACTTGACCTCTTTTAAGCGGCCACCTCTATTAAGCGGTCAGTTGGCTGTTCCCCGAAGGTGACCGTTTAATAGAGGTTTGACTGTTTTCCCATACAGTCAAACCTCTATTAAGCGGCCACCCTCGAGAAACAGCCAACTGACCGCTTAATAGAGGTGGCCGCTTAAAAGAGGTCAAGTTTACAGTGAATATGGGGAGCGATTTAATCTGGGGATTTGTTAAGTGACCGCTTATCGGAGGTTTGACTGTATTTCTTCTCCACCCAGGGGTATAAATAGATGCCGGCGGACATAGAGCTGGGGGTAACACTACGATGGTCGAGAATGTCATCCACTTTACGTCAACTTTATAAAACGGGTACTCACTGCGTACATGTCCATGGCTATACGCTCCTCACTGTCTATTCTGTTGTAGAAAGTGAGTAGAGTGAGTAGCCTAATGGCGGCCCCCTTTTCGCGTTTTCGAAGTGTCTGTGAAGAGTATTTGTTGTTAAGTTTTGAATGTCTAGTAGATTTATACTAAAACTATCATGCGATAGAAATCAAGAGCGAATAATCTAATTGTTAAAGATAGAAGAACACTTTTAGTGTTTTTTTTTTCAAACATGGTGAAGTTAATGCAAACAAAAGGCGCGCATTTGCATCAATTGGCAAATCAAATGTAAAGTGAACGTAAAAAGTAAGAAATGATAAAAAGTACCACGGTCTAAACTAACACTCTCTTACCTTGTTCAACAGAAAGAAAACGTTGAGAAGTTTATAAAATTCTGCGAGGCTTATGGCGTGAAAGACGTATTCTCAACTCCGTCTCTTTACCAAAAGCAAAATGTCATGGCGGTGAGTATATATTGAGTTTAGGGCATGTGCAAAAGAGTACGGACCCATTCTGTTGCAGTCACCTTGAAAAGACCTCATGGAACGCCTTTGAATATTGCGTAATCCGATCTCGGAAAATTAAATTTTGAGCCATTAAATCTTGAGGCGATAAATCATAACAACTTTATCGGTTATAGGTTATCGGGTTATCGGTTACGGAGACAGATGTGCAAATGAGCACTCGCTCGCTCACTCGCTTCTTCCATCAGCTGTAAACTTAGTGACGTAATGCTTTGTTACGAATGCGTTTCGTAACAAGAATAACGTGAATCCAGCGATAACAATAACTAAATTGTTGTAAACGAATATAAACAACAATACGCTTAAAGATGTTTCGCATTTGGAGTCTTTGATGCAACATTAAAATCGATCTAAAAGGATTTTTCAACCGAGACACGCGTTTTGATGCGTATCTATGTCCAATCATTGTAAGTCAATAGAAGTCAGAAAATTAAAGCCCACATTGTCTGTGCTTGAGCTATCGAAATATTATGTCGTTCTTTGTTTCCAATTGCAGGTTGTTAACACCCTCTGCCAGTTAGGAAGCACAGTGAGTAATTCATTTTAAAACGATTAAATTCTACGTACTCTTTGCGTCAAGCGGCGACCCAAAATGGACTGTGTAAGAGACTAATGAAAGATATGATGTAGCTAAAAAAAAGTGCTGAATAGAACACCTAATTCTTCTACAGATGATGAATACGATGCCTGTTCCAGGCATTAAAATTGTGGGGCCAGGAACAACTGAAAACCGGCGAGCGAACGAGCGGCGAAAACGAGTGGTTTCCTTCAAGCAATGCCTAAAGCTTGGTTCCCACTAGCGACGTAAGCGACGTAAGCGGAATCGTAAGCGGAATCGTAAGCGGAATCGTAAGCGGAATCGGAATCGTAAGAACCATACGATCTAGTGGAAATCAAAACGACGGACGCGGATAGCAAGCGACGGAAGCAGAAGCGGAATCGGAAGAAAAAGGAAACCTTCTGATCCTTCCGATTCCGATTCCGTCGCGCTTCCGATTCCGATTGCGACTCCGTATTTTAATTTACACTAGAACGTAAGGCTCTTTACTCTTCCGACTCCGATTCCGCTTCCGATTACGTCTCTAGTCCACTAGCGACGTAATCGGAAGCGGAGACGGAGTCGGAAGCGTAAGGAGCCTTACGTTCTAGTGGAAATCAAAAAACGGAGTCGCAATCTCAATCGGAAGCGCGACGGAATCGGAATCGGAAGGATCAGAAGGTTTCCTTTTTCTTCCGATTCCGCTTCTGCTTCCGTCGCTTCCGTCGTTTTGATTTCCACTAGATTGTAAGGTTCTTGCGATTCCGATTCCGCTTACGATTCCGCTTACGTCGCTAGTGGGAACCAAGCTTAACCAGTTATCTCCCAACTATCTAAACGCCTGGAACAGGCTAAATACGATAAGGAAAGTTTTCAGGCTATACTTGGTTATTGTACTTAAAGAGAATAACTCGCACTAGTGGCCTTGATAGCACAAAGTTACTTAGTTCTGGTGCTTCATAATTTAGCCTGCGAGAGCAGCCGGTTCTTCAAGATCCAGATAAAAGACGACTATGGACAAAAGCTAACCGTACAGTGAATTGCACGTCGTTTACATTTTTAATTAGGACTGAAGAACTTGAAAAGGGGGGTAAAACTGATTGCACTTTTTTCTTTGCGACCGTTTGCAGGCACAGAACAAGGGTTTTAGCGGACCCTGTCTGGGACCAAAGATAGCTCAGGAAAATAAAAGAGAATTCACTGAGGAGCAGATGAAGGCAGGAGAGGGCATGATTGGGCTTCAGATGGGAAGCAACAAGGGAGCTTCGCAGGCGGGAGACCACTACGGTCGTCCCAGGCAAGTGGCTGGTGCCGATGCTTACAACTGAACTCTGAAACACGTTAGAAACTTGCATCGAAGAACGAAGATAGTAGTAAATAGCAGGTTTTTTTTTGTGAAGTATGTAACCAGTGATGTGAAAGTGAAGGAGCATACAGGTGGTCATAACAATTTGTAGTTTTATACAATAAAGTCGTGCTTGTCTTAAATGAATCGTTACTTTATTTAGTTTAACATTTGTTTTTTTAATTTATCGTGGTACCATGTGGACCCATGTGGCGTGAAGCGGAAAGGATAACGGCCTTTTATTTAGGCTGTTGTTGTCGCGCAGCCGTTCTAGGGAATGGATAAGCATGATGATATTGCGAGTGCTCTTTTGTTCTCTTTTTTGTGTTTACGAGTGTCTTCTTTGCTTTCCACGATAAGCTAGTACTCTTTATTTTATCCTGACGTTTCTCGGTAAATGATACCCTATTCGAAATTCTAAACCAAAATGTTTTGGTTTCTATACCCTGTCACAGACTAAACTGCTAAACCAAACCCTTCACAGCAGCACATACCCATATAGCTTGAGAGTACCCCCGCCCGGAGTTCCATTCCCTCCAAAATTCGATGCTTCTATTTTAAATTCTGCTTCATACATTTAACTAGAGTCATTTTACTAAGTCCGCAGCCAGTGACTATTATACCAAAAGTAGCAAAAGATATCAAAAGATTTAGGGTGTATTAGAGAGTGTTACTCCATAACATATCTCACAGGTTAAGTAAAATCACTCTAGGCTCTAGGCTACATTATACAATTCGACATTGCAAATTCAGTATTCAACCTTACTATCGGTATATTGCACTTCTTATTTCTGACTTTCAACATTACGCATTCGGCATGCGACATTGGCGATTTATTTTCCACGACGGAACCACACACATTTCGTGTTTAACCGTAGACGACTCATTTGACATACTTAACTTTTCAAGTCTCTGCCCGTTCTTTTTTCTGTAAACCGATAAAATAAAATAAATAGAATCTATTTGCGCAGGCGTTCTTGCTGGCGACATTTAGTTCGCTACACCGTGCTGATGAGTTGCAATAACAACGAAACGGCTGTCCACGGTTGCGATCCTACTTTATCGGTTTCTGTCGTGAGTCTATATTTTTTAAGTAGTCAGATCAGCCCTGCAGTTTATTGTATGTTTGTTCATTTTTTTGACTGGTTACTAGGTCTCTCGCAGATCCTACATATACCCTTAGCAGCATCATCGTTTGCGGTCCTTTGCAGATTTAAAGGGGCAGTATCACGAGGTTCCACGCGCGGCACTGTTCACTATTCTTGCACCGGAATTTTAGACATGTCACTGTTAAAAGTGATTTTTTCTTTCTTCCGGCTATCAAAACGGATTTTTTGATTCAACAAATACCTCCACTTCTCGACGGCCTTTTTGAATTTGCGGAATCAAACTTGAAAAAGTGGGCCGACGTTTTCAAGTTTCGACCTCGTGTGATACTGCCCCTTTAACTTTTAGCAGCTTTTAGCCTTTTTACCACAATTGCCGGTAATCTCGCAATCTGATTGGTCGATGCGGGTGGTAAATAAAAGTGCAGACAACGTTGCTGACGCTGACATCACGCAATTTCTAAATATTGTGGTAAAAAACAGATTTCTACCGCGGCTTTTCCGTTGTGTGGACTCTTATTTACCACTTTTCTTATAAGCTCCGTTCGAGACTTTACAGCCGTTTGTCCACAAGATATCCATCCTCTGTTTGTGTGGTGTCCTGTGCATGTGTAATGGCCGTATCGGTTTATCAAACTAACCACACTAAAGGCGAAATTAAATTTTGTTTAACTTTGTTTTTCTGCGTTTATTTTGATGATTTGTGGTTCTCTTTCTCTTTTTCTACTTTTGAGCTGAGCCACAAATCACTAAAATAAACAGATCAAAAAAAAAAAACAAAACAGGCGGCCCATGAACAAAGTTAATTAACATGGCAGTGATTTTAAGAATTTTTATTTACATTTTCATCAAATTTCGCCATTAGGTAAAGCTATTTTTATTAACCGCTAAGTCCTTAGGGGCTGTGCAATAATTATTATCAGGAAGGGGGGGGGGGGGGGGGGGGGGGTGGAAAATGGGCTTCAAGTAGGAAAATATTAGGTAATACCCCCCTTCTAAAGGAGTGAATTTAGTTATTGCTCCCCCCTCCCCTCTGATCAGTCAGAAATTTTGTAGACCTCCCACCCCCTTTCACACACCTTTTATATACAAATACCCAGCATTTTCTTAATATACACCCACCTGTTATTGCTACGAGGCAATGTTTGTTCCAGACGTGGTTATACAGCAATACTACGTGTGTACTTGTTGGCCATCCGTATCTGGAACAAACATGACCTCAAAGCAGTGTTCAACAAAGCCATCCGATTCCATTTCTGAATCACTTGATTGCGAATCCGAGTTGCTTGCACTGGAACTCATTTCCTCGTTAACGTTCACCACGAGCGTACTGTAGAACTCGTGCAACCAGTGCCACTGATCTTAAGACCATGCTGGTTGAGGTACATCTTCAATCTTTTGCAATATGATTATCTATGTTGTGGTGAAATTATGATTTTTGGTGCAATTTTGTCTGCACTGGTTCAAATTTGTTTTGAACCAGTGCAAAATATTTGAACTGGAACAAAATATTTTCACCACGGCAAAATATTTGCACCGGTGTACAACTATATTCTACTGTTCAAAAGTTATTGACAATTGAAATTTAAAAAGCCAGAAACGCTTTATCACAAGTCGTCTCTATATTAAAGCATAGAGAAGAATAGATAATAGTATTCTGGTCGTATTGCAACAGATTGAAATTGCAGTTCAGCCACAGAACAGATCATCGAGCCTTTCAATGAGAACTATAAACACTTAAAATAAAATGTTGACCCCCCCTCCTCTTGAGTGACTTATTTTACTTTGAGCCCCCCTATCCTTGCTTTGATTTTACTTTATGCCTCCCCTCTGATTTGCTACCCCCCTCCTGATAATTATTGCACAGTCCCTGGTTTGTCGGCGGAGGAATACAAACATTTTATCGATTCGGACCTTTGACACTATCAATTTAAAACTCTCATTCGATCGATCATTTCATGTATAAAGGTCAAATAAACACCATCATTAGTGCGGCTTAATTAGTCTTTCAATTTCGATCCTGTTTATAGAATGTCAGACAGGCGTGACAAAGGTGTGACGCATGCCTTTCGTGAGTTTGTTTCGTAGTAGTTCATTCACGAAAAAGAGCGTCACTTCTGTCATTCACAAACATACCATCTGTACTACGAGTCTGTGGCTGAAATTCACCTCAAAAATGGCGTATAGACCGTTTCATCCCTCATCTCCTGGTGGCGAAAGTAAGGTAATATCTGAAATTATAGTTTTAAACTCTAGTCAAGCATGAAAATGTCGGTAGAAATCAATTCCTTTTAATGGCGAAGATAACAGAGTGTCTCCTACCGCAATCTACAAAATTAGCAAGCTCATCAAATGATAGTGCTTTTTTACCTTCAGTTTTCACTTATTTGAACCTTTCAAATTGAAAACAAAATATAAAAAACATGCATGAATGTGATCACAGCATGTATGCGTTAAATATTACCGTGTTTGTCGATCAACTGCAAAACGGCATTGTATTTGTGTAAAAATATTTCGCGCGTGTGATCGGTCTGTTCTCGACATCATGTCAAAGTTCCTTCGGTGATATTAAATATCTTTGTTGAGAGTTCAAGACGCTCGAAGCAAGGCATATCGATTCAGCCATTCAAAATAACACTACAACAATTAAAATAAATGAGTGAATGGGCGATGTCGCGTTGAGAAACAATTATTTTCATGAAATTAAATGGTCCTTGAAAGAAAGAAAGAACAACATACGCAAAAACGTTTGTGCTAGAATCTGGCCTGGACTGATGGTTTTACGTCTGCCGTTGTATTTCGGGTCTCTTATTCTTAAGATTAAAATTTTCATTCACGAGGCTTTGTGTTGTTTTTTCCAAAGTCTTGAATACAAACTGGATTACCATATGAATATAACACAATGAGTTTATTATGGACAAGACAAAATATCAAGACAAAATATCAAAAGCCGGAAAAAATGCACATTTTCCTTTACCTTTTCGAACCTTTTGTTTAAAAAAAGAGATATATTTTTATGCGTCTGGCAAAATAATCGCAAAGGACCGCATATTGCCTTCAATTCGCGCAAAAACTAAACAGACGCTATAGCTATAAATAAATATTGATTGCGACTGAAATCTGAAAATAATATTGACTCTTCTTGATATACAAAAAGCGGCGGTTTGACTTGCAAATCTCGCATTTTTCCCGCTAACTCAGCGTACTCTCTCTAGGATTCTTACATCTTTTGTTCAGGTTCCGGGCTACAGATCCTTACTTTTGGTTTTCACGAGAGGAAAAGTAGATAAGACACTAGAATCACAATTAATCACCTTTGCATAGAAGAAGAGGGATTAAATTTTTGAATTGTCCAGATGGCAGACAGAGATATAAACAAAGAGATACTAGACTGCGTCTATGCTGCTTGCCCGGAGGGGGTGGGGGGGGGGGGGGGGGGAGTGGGGTTCTCCCATATATGAGCTATATAGGTATGTGCCGCTGTGAAGGGTATGGTTTTTGGGCAGTTTAGTCTGGGATAGGGTATAGTAATCAGAGAATTTTGGTCTAATATAGAGGATCATTTCCGCAAAACTGATCAGTTGCGTAAAGAATTTAGTCTAGACAAGGTTTACTGACAAATGGCATTTAAAAATAGGTACAGCGGGCAGTACGACATTTTTACTGACCCCTGGTAACCAATAACAAGAAAGCGTTCAAAATTTTGGTCTAGGATAGTGTGAGGTTGTTCGGTGTTTAGTCTAGAATAGGTTGCAAAATGCAGCTAAAATAGTCTAATGTAGCTAAGGTGGCACACGGCCCCGCATAAAAATTTGCAAAGTACCCCCCTTGCTTGACCTGCAGACAAGATTAGCTTGAAGGGTCATATTTAGGGTGAAAATTCCGTGTTTTTTTTTCTGCAAAATTATGAAAACCTTCAATGTGCCCAGTGCGTTACGCATTTCATTTAATTTTTTTTTACGTACCGACAAACAATTTCTATCGCAGGCGAGTTTTCTTTGGAATTCTGGCCGTGAATGACCTGGAGGAATAGGAAATTCAAACCAGTAAATATAAAATCTCTAACAAGTGGTGAAGTTTTATCCCAGTTTATACCTTTAATCCACTGGATCCTGTCCACAGCCAGACGGATAAATAAAAGTTGTCCGCTCTTTGGGCCTGGTAATGAGAACGCAGATCGACGCAGCAGTCCTTGGGAGAGTCAAAAACAGCTAGATTAAAACTAAATACCTTTTTTTTTGCGTTTTTATTTCACATCGCATGTAGAAAAATTAACTTTATAACCGGTGCAGCCATTTAATATATAGAACAATCGACCAAAAAAAACTGTAGCTACGAGCAGTCCCTCTTTCCCAGCTTAGTCCGCGTCCGTGAGCCAGAAACGAAAAAACATCGGCGAGCGGGAAATGGCCGCGCGAAAACTAGAGGCGAGACGGGCGCACGGGAAAAGATGGCAAGCCCTGTTGTGTCCTCACGCCGGCAGCACTTTTCAAGCTTAGCGCTTCACTTCTTTCTGCGGCGACTGCTGCATGTTTTGTGTGCAGACTGGGAGCGCCAAAACCTTGTCCCACGCAATAAAGGACTTCAGAGAGGACTTTTACATTTTCCCAGATATTTTACATGGAATCGCATGCATACGTCAACGAAAACTCGCATTCTTATTGGCTAACGAAGCGAGGGTATTTAGCGTGGAATTGCATACCTGAGAAATGATATTACATGATATTACATAGCATCTTCGAAGGACGATGTTTATGTACTCTCTTAATATAGTATGTACACTTTCTTGTAAAATAGTGAGCTTTGATTTAAAGTGAAAAATGCAGACGTGCTATTCACAAATGATAAATTTATCTAGAGTGAATTTCTGTTCTTCCCAATTTTATAACCCAAATGTGAATTTTGTGAAGAATGAAGGAAGCATTCACACTGCAGTCGCTCCCGTCCACACGAAGCCAGCCATCGTTTACGATTCGTTTTCACCTGTCCACACTTAAACGCTAAAACGATACGTAAACGCTAAAAATCTGCATTGAGCATTTGCTAGATAACTTGAGCATGCGCTATAAACAGCCGGGACATCACGTCCACACGTAAACGGGTAAACGGCGTTTTCGAAAATATCCACTTTGGAGAGCGTTTTCGAAAATATCCGTTTAGGGTGTCCGTTTTCATCGTTTACGTGTGGACGGAAGGCCTAAACACATAAAAAAAATATGCGTTTACGAACGTAAACGTATATGTTGTAGTTAATTTTTTATTTCAGGTAATTTTTGTTTTTCCTTTGTTTCAAATTCATTAGCATATATTACCATACCCAAAAACAATGGAAAAATAAAAATTACCCGAGATAAAAAATTAACTACAACATATACGTGTGGACGGGGCCTGAGATACACATCTTTAACAGTTTTTTTCAGTTGAAAGCTTTTTAATTGTTATGCAGATTTACCTGTCACTGTTAGCTTTGTGCAAATTACTTCGCATGTGTTGAAGCCAGTTCGATTTAATTTTATACAATAACCCAGGTGAGACGCGGCCCTGTTCGTTGACAATAACACGCGGAACGCTTAAAGTTATCGCTTGTTCAATTCTTCAGAAACCCTAGCTTCTTGAACAAGGTAAATTTGTACATCTATTTGTGTTGCACAATTCAATCCAAATCTAGCAAATCTAGCAAACGCAGTAAATGTTTGGCGCGAGCATTAGTAGGTTTCCTTAGTTTGGTCGATATGTCTACGCCTACAGATGGACCACCTCCTAGTTTTTCTAGTTTTTCTTATTTCAACTTAGACAGAAAAACCATCGATACTGTCCGAAAGAAGATCTTAAAATTATCAAGACCTTAAAATTTAAGAGTTATATCTTCCTCGGAAGGGAAGAGTTAGGCTACTGAATTTTGAAATTTCTACAGACGTTATTATGGAGGTATGCAAATCTTGCTTTCCCCGTTTGTGCTGTTTGTATTCTATGTTTGCCAAAATCTGCTGCCTGCCATTCTTGTATAAACTTATTCCTCGTTCCACAGAATGTTAAAATTGAGAATTTTAGGTTCCTCCGAGAGAAATTGGTTCCTCTCATTCAAACAGATTCAGTATTGTCTTGACTCGGTGATTAAAAAATTAGACCCTCAAAATGTTAATTAAAATGATCGGTGTATCAGTCTCCAAAAAAAAAAAAAACACACGAAGGTGCCACTAAGGAGGGTGGACTGGGGGGGGAGGGGAAGGGAGTGGGGAGGGGGTTAGGGTCAGTTGTACACTTGCATTCTCAGGCCCGGCAGAATGATAAACAAGTTACGATCTTAAGAAAATAATAATAAATGCTATCGTTGGTTTCAACAAAAGAGTCCAAGTTTAAAATTGCAAAACTCCCAAGTTTTACATGAAAAATAGTTAAAAAACAGGACTCTTTCAGTCGTATTGATCTGCAAGACTTCTTAGTGCTTAAGTAAACAAAATACATATACCCAGGCAACCATTAGCCCATAACCCGGAGCGAGCAACTGTGATTAATTCTTGTCACGCGTTTTTACAGACTGGATTATTTTTAGATTCTTTTTTCCGGGAAATTAAGTTAATATCTGTTCCGGGCAGGGGCTCCTAATACAACCATGCTTTGCCCGTGGCACCTTTCCGATCTAAACTTCTGAAAATAACTTATTTTACTTCGCGGTTGTATACTAAATGTGAAATTATAAGTACTTAAGTTTTTCTTTACAGTGGTACGGATAATCGCGCGTGGGAAGATATAAATCACTGGTAATCGCGTGGCAGCTTTCGCGTGGCCTCGCGTGCGTAAGTCCGTCGTCTGTCCCAATTCCACTCCAAGTATTTGCTATATATCCAGCTAGTAACCTCTATATCCAAGATCACGTCTGTATACGATCCTGAACTAAATTAAACTCACCATGAGTGCCAGAGGTTCTCCTCATTTACTGTCGGGGGGGGGGGGGGGGGGGGGAGGGGAGTGCAACGCGAGTGCACTACGTACATTTTAGAGGTCAAAACGTGTAGATTGGTACCCCTTAGGCTGCCAAAATCTAAAATGACCACCGTTACAATTATCGTGATACCTTTCAGGGTATTAGGCCAAAAACGTGTGACAGAATGGATACCTTAGGGGTAAAAGTCCATTTGAGCCACACCCATCAAAGGAGATGCTAGTTCCTTTAAGGGTGTTTTTCGAAATTTCCGACGAGCACCCCTGTCATTTTTATATAGGACTGTCTTCGGAATTTGACCGACTGTTCAACTAAAGAGTGCGAAACCGCCAATTCCCGAGTAAACGTGCTCCGAGTTGCTCATTTTTTCCCCGAAATGATTGGGATTGTGTAGATGTGTTAGGAAGAAATTTTTAGATTACACGCCGGTAGGAAGCGCGCAGAATTTATGAATGTGTGCCGCTTGGCGCCTCTCCATCGGGCGTCGAGTCTCCTCGTAGTCTCAAAAACGCCCGCGCGAGGAGACCCAAAAAGAGCAGCTTTTTGCAAGTGTAGGTAATTCAGTTCAATCTGTTAGTTTACTGATTACTTGTCTAAAGAGAAAATGATCTTTTGTTGTTTATAGATGGCAGGAAAGTGGGACAAAGACGTTGCGAAGGATGTGTGCTCTTGGATTCAGAGGGCCACTGGTGTCTCAGTACCCTCAGATGACCCTTCAGATTTTGCCGACGAGCTGAAGAACGGGCAAACTCTCTGCCAGTATGAACTTATTTTGTTCTTTCACTAGCGATTTTGTTAACTCAAGAGCGAACAGCGGAGAGAGAACACGCAGTACGCTGTCTATGCAAATTATCTATGTTTTAGTTCTAACTAATTATGTATGAAGTGCAATTGGGGGGGGGGGGGGGGGGTCGTGGTCAGGAGAGACTGGGGGTGTAGAAAAAGAAGCCTATAGCCGGGATGATGCTAAGAATAATGAGAATTGGAGCAGTTTCACCGCGTATTTTCGCGAATTCACCGGAGGATCTTTGTATTGACACCTCCAGGAACCAGGCCAGGGGAACATAGCCTGTATTTTCGTGGACTAGGACATGAGTATATCTGCCCTGGATGCCAGAGGCTTTTCTCGATTGTCTCCGCCGTTGTCTTCGGTCGGTCGGTCGGCCTTCGGCCGGCCCCGACTTCTCACGAAAGCGTGCCCCGGGAAAACCACGGGTACCCAATGTAGGATATGTCACCTGATTATTAAAGTCTTGCCCATTTCAGACCACTTTCTTTTTACCTTCCGGCGAACCTATTTTCAGACCTGGTCATCGATATCCTTGCTTCAACTAACCCGGGAATATCTTCCTTTGGGTAATATATCTGAAAACGAAATGGAATATTTTTCTTTGGTGGAATTCATTATTTTTAATCTGTTTCTTTTATCTTACAAGGCTAGCGAACAAAATCCAACCAGGAGCAATAAAGAAGATCAATAAAATGAAGTCACCATTTCAAATGGTAAGTCAGTCTTAAAAATAAGAAGAAAAGGACCAATTTATCGGACACAAAGTGTTTGTCATAGCCGGCCTTTGTTTTCCCAGACTCGGGAAGCCTTTTAAAAATAAGCATAGGAAATGACGCGAATAAATGTTTTTCCGGTGTTATCACGGCCCGGCAACTTCATTTTCTCTTGGAGCCGGTTATTCAAAGCTTAAATTCTGGATTCAAAATTGACACCAATCGATCCAGACTGTGGATTGTACTAGCTTTTTCAGTCATCACAATAAATTGTCTAAAAAGTTGTTGCGAAAAAATGGCCAAGATGTTATCTGTCAAAGTTTAATTTAGGATCTCCATTTCAGTAAGTTTTTTTTTTGACAAGAGAGCGTTTCAGTTTAATAACATCTCCGCTATTCTCCTTATTCTTTTTGCAGATGGAGAACATAGGTTGGTTTAGCGATTTTGTGACTGCCTATGGCGTTCAGCAGGAGTATGGATTTGTCACAGTAGATTTGTATGAAAAACAGAACGTTCCGCAGGTAACCGAACAGTTATAATGCGGTTTTCTAACCACTATAGCACATGCAATTAGAAAGAGCGATGAATATGAATTCGTTTTAGTCAATACTAAGGCCTAGCTATAGCGCGGGATATCAAGAAAAAAGTCAAATCAAATAGCGTTCCGCCCAGATGACGTCATATTTGGCAGCATTGCATTGTGGGATCGAAATGCGGACAAATATTTTAAAATGGCTGCCTCTGAAACACTAGTTTTTGCGATTCCTGTACATGTTGTGGATAATTGTCGAGTTGTACCCAAGAACAGTGCTTCGTAGCACCTGTTTTTTCGTAGCTACCTGCATAGTTCTTGAATGTTTGTACGCATTTCAATCCCATGATGCTGCGCGCCAATTCTATTTTTAGAATCTGGGCAGAACGCTATTTTGGGTTCGGTATTCAATGTACCTTTTCTAGGCAAACGATAATCGATCACTGGAGAATTTGTTTTCTCTGTTTCGTCTAATTTAGCGGCCAGTTTTGAAAATGTGGACGACATTTTCCCGGAAAGGGCAGGTGAAGACATCGATAAAATGTTCAGAAGATCAGCTATTGACAATTAAGAAAAAGACGAAACCGAAACGAAAAGTAGTTTTGTTAACGTGAAAAATGCAGAAATTAGAAGAAAAAACACTAACAGTCATGACAGTCGAATGCTTCCCTGTTATTATATAAAACAAATAGACTTTTTTTTAGACTGCAAAACAGTCGGGGGTTTTTATCGCTGCTCGTTCGCAAAGGCGAGAAGCGCCGAAAGAGTCGAAAGCGGGGATATTCGCGCTCGAATGGGCGTGTGAGACATCTCTCCCCAGTCCTACTCTCCGTATTCACACTCATTCCAGACTTTTCGTTGAAAACCCGCGCGCATTCGTGTGACCCACGCAAAAAAATACGACTGTTTTGCAGTGCAGGTTTTTTTTTTTTTTTTGTTCCTACCAGATTTTAATCTATTTATTAACTCTATCCACGAACAGAGGTTTCTTGATTGCTCATTTGATATTCGTCAAAAAGGCGATTCAATTATTTTATATGATTGTTGTGTTTTGCTCGCAGGTCCTTATAGCTTTAAAATGGCTGAAAAAGGAGGTACGTATTATTGTGTTGGGGATAAGGGTTTACTGGGTGGTTGAGAAATCGAATGATCAATTTCTTAATAATTAAAGCTTTTTTAATATAAGAATTATATAAAGAATGGAAGTCGACGAATTCAATCGATCGCTTCGACGATGGGCTACCTCATCAACTGAGTTAATAATACCAAATGTTCGCGTCGCTTCCCTACCAACGCAGCGCCAGTTTCTATAACATAGAAACTATAACCCCTTTATTCTGAGTAGTAACATAGGTTTGGGATAGGTTTGTTTCGCGGAGTATGGTTTCTGCATGCTCATAATCTAATTCTAGCTTTTAAACATTAAAATAAAGTCTTCGGATTAATACAATTCTCTGCTTTGTTTCACCAGGCGGAAAAGAAAGGCGTGAGGCTGTAAAAAGACACGTGACAAGATTCAATCTCCACGACTTTCTGTCACTTCTAATAATTGTTTTAATAATTGTTTAGATTTTTTTTAATTTCAGTTAATTTTCTCCTTACCTTGATCGTAACAAAAGGGACGTCTACATGTAGCCTGCGTAGTAGGCGACGCTCTTTCTATGGGGTGCAGTTTTAAGGACGCGCACGCGAGTGGCACGCGCGATGATAAGGGCCTCCCTTTCGCACGTGGTCCTCGCGCGCGTGTCCTTCTGCGGCATAGGCATTGGGATATGACGTTGTGTTAGAATCACATAAACTATTTGCCTCGAAGAGAACAGAAGCTACTCATACCAAAAACAAGACCGTTTTTAGCACTCAAAGAGGTGCAGTTGTTATGATGAACGTGGATACTCGAGCGATAAGCTAGCCTTCACCTAGACATCTGCTATTTCCTTCGTCGAAGGAAAAAGGAGACGCCCGTGCGCAGCGGGGATGCGCTAGGAATGGCCCTTATCGTAGATGAGTACGCCACGCCAACATATCAGCGGTTTCTCGCTTTCTTGACCCTATAGTCTCGTTTTGATGTTTACGAGAACCTCTGACGACGATGAGCGTAAACATCAAAACGAGACTATAGGGTCAAGAAAGCGAGAAACCGCTGATATGTTGCCGTGGCGTACTCATCTACGATAAGGGCCATTGTTCACGGTTTATGCGCCGTAGTATCGTATGTTGTTATTTAGGAATTTTAGCTGAGAAATTGTCTTGAATTGGTGAACAATGAGGATATTGGAGTAGCACTTTCTGTTTTTGTTCACCTTCATCCTTGTAATGAACTAAATTAAATTTTTATTTTCCATCCCGTGGAAACGATTTGTTTATGGTGTACTTATATAGGTACTTAGGACGCTTACCATTTGTCAGAACTGCTCGGCCGAACCGCTCAATTCGTAAATATTATTCCATTATTTGCCAAAACTGATCGGCCAGACTGGTAAATTTGGAAATAGTATGCACCCTTTTGATGGACTCGTAGGAACAAGTCTTCAAAAAGCCGCATTCTAGTGCAAAAGGCCCGTAATGGCCGGCCAGTTCTGACAAATGGTAAACGCCCTTAGATCGGGTGACTCATAATAGCTTGCACTAATATTGGCATTGTGTAGATGTCGCACTGAGGAAGGTTAGTGATTAAGGCCCCGTCCACACTAATCCGTTTTCAAACGAAAACGGAGCTGTTTTGCTCCGTTTTCAAAAAGATTTGCGTCCACACTTATCGTTTTCGTATCGTTTTCGCCCGTCCACATTACAACGCCGTATTGTTTTGAAAACGCTTTGATACCCTAAGTGCGCATGCTAAAATGAACTCTACGCATGCGCATTTCAATATATCGGCCCGCGAAATTGGCGCCATTCTTGATTCTTTGTTGTTGAGTGTTGTTTTGGTTTAGAATTCTTCGATATTTTCCTTCTAAACGATGCCAAGAACAGCTGGAAAGCAACCAAAACCTAAAACAGACTGTTTCACATGGACTGATGATGAAGTCGAGCTATTTCTGAAAGTCACAAACGAATACAAAGTGCAGAAAAGCACCGAGAGTGTAGACTGGGAGTCAGTCCAGTCGAAGTATGGCGACATCTTGGATATGTTTCACGACGTAACCGTTTTCAGATAGCATCGTTTTCTCCGTCCACACCAGAAAACAGCGTTTTCAAAAAGCATCGTTTTCAAATCGCTCCACTCTGGAGAGCGTTTTCGAATCGCTCCGTTTTCAGCGATCGTTTTCGGCGTTGAAGTGTGGACGATAGCCGTATCCGGAGCAAAACAGCTCCGTTTTCGTTTGAAAACGGATTAGTGTGGACGGGGCCTATATCTTTGGAGAATGCCTGGTAACAGAGTAAGGGAAAAAAAACCCCTCAAGGTCCGTCGACCAGCCTCCCAATGCTTATAACTTTTTCCTGAGTCTGTTAGTTTACTAAATCGTTTTACGATTTACTAAAAAAAAAAAAACGTTTCACGCTTTTTTAACTTCTCGACCCACGAACTGCCAGTCATCTTTCCCTTTGCTTTTCCTCATTCCCATCAACCCTCGCGCTCCCCTCGGTCGCGCTTCCTCGTTCCGTGTCTTGCCAAGAGAGACGACTGGTGACAGTGACGAAAGAGTCGTTTAAGTAGGAGGCAGAAGTCAAATTGTTTTAATGTTATGCTCAGCAGAAAACTGGTACAAATAAAATGGTAAACGCAATTTGAAATTAAGCTTACAAAAGTCATCAATATTGCAAAAAATCAATATCAATATTACAATTAACGAGGATTATTCTCAGTTCGAAACTGTAGTTCAAATATATAGTTTTGCATGTTACTGTGATCAAAAACGCTTCATCACAAAAGGATACTCGTCTTGGTGCACTTTATTTTCCTTGTCTATTGGTGGAAGTTTCTTCGGCTTCTTGAGGCACTTTATTTCAGACAGGTCGCTGAATCCAGGCATATTTTCCATGCTCTTTCTTACAGGGATATGGTCCATGTTTCTGTAGGGCGAGTCCAGCGCAAAATTAATTCCATTTCGGGATGGAGGTCTTTCTAAAAATGATGGGTACAAAGGATGGCTGTGATCCTCTTCTGCCTTAATTCCTCTCTTTTTCTTTCTCGAACGTTTCTTCTGATAGGTTAAATCTCCGACAGGCGGCTTTGGCGCGGGCAGCTTAGATCTTGTGCTATGAGCGGTTTCGCGATTGACGCATCCCATCCCGTAAAATTCTTCCGTCTCACTATATTCAGATTCACAACCACTATGAGAGGACGATAACTCGGGGGAATAGTACTTTCTGTTTCTGTGCCTTGAAGATGGACTGACAGCCTTGCTGCGTTCCACGATAACAGGAAATGTCGCTGGATGAGGTGGTTCGCGGCGACTTGAAATTGGTTTTTGCATCATCTCTTTTCGACGACGTCGTCGTGCACGCTTTCTTTCCTTTCTGTGCTCATCTTCGAATGATTTAGGAAAATGATACATTGTCAAGGCTGTCCTGAATCAGTTCAAAAAAGATGTTTTTTTTGTTCAACGCCATCAGAAATACGGCAGTCACTCAAATTTTATGCTTTGGCGGAGAAATCAGAATTTTGATCGGCTTTGTGACGAAATGCTCTGCGCGCGCATAATTCTAACCAGTCTTTTTTGCACCATCACCATTTTTTTACTTTTTTTCTCCTTGGGCTTTTATTCATGTTAAAGCGGCATTGTCTCGCAGATTTTGCTGTGTTTTGGTCAAAATACACTAAATATATGACAAAGTACCTTTGCTCAAACATAAAAGAACACCAAGAATATAATATCAAGTGATCAAGAAAGAACAAACCATAATAAGTTTTTCTGCGATTTTTTCACGACCATTGGGAGGAACTTGAAAAAATTGTCCAATTTTTTCAAGTTGCAATCCATTTCCATCCTGGCCATCCGCAGCCAAAGATAACGAATACTACTGTAGTTTCTGTGCTGACTGGTAGAGTATTTGTTAACAAAATTGGACCATCATTTTTTTTTTCAAAGTGATACTAAAAATAGGTGACGAGATAACAAAATTTCGATTACCTTATTTCCATGTTATAGAGCAGTTTTTCATTTGAGTGTCGTAAAACCAAAACCAAAGTAATTACTCTGACCAATCACAGCAGTCGTAAACAATCCAATGCGAGCAAGTCACGATTGGTTTTGGTTTTACTTCTGATTGGTCGTGAAAGGGGCGCGAGATTTTTTAGCCAATCACAAAGCATTGCAATGCAAAACCAAAGCAATAGACGATATTCGTAGTCTCGGTATTGAACTGGAGCTAGCTTGCAGTCGAGGCTAATGCGGGGGAATATCATTAAAAATATTTGCATGTGAAAAGATTCCCCCGCATGAGCCTCGACTGCACGCAAGTTCCAGTTCAATATCGAGAATACGAATATCGTCTATTGTGTAATTACTTTCGACATTCTTTCCCATTGGGAAAAGAATCAATCGTTCCTGCCATGCAACATGCCTGCCGTGCAAAACCTCTATAGGCGCTAAGAATCCGCAGTACAGGAGCATTTTAACGTTATTAATTAACAATTATTGGATGAGGTTGAGCATGATAGCGATAATTATCAAGGCCAAATTTTGTGTTATCTGCCGAAGCCGAAGGCCGAGGCGGATAACACAAACTGAGGCCGTATGCATATTCCTAAGCTGCACTTGTAAAGACAAGAGCGCGCACTTCTGCATGCATAAAACTATTGTCTGTAAGTATGACGTCACTTCTGCATGCATAAAACTATTGTCTGTAGGTATGACGTAACAGAAACAGCAAGCAATAATTAGCTGCGTGCTTATAGCCAATCAATTTCGAGCTAGTGACACCAATGTATAATAAAAGGATTTATAAGTTTTGATTATAATTAGTTGCCAATTTGTATAAATAAGTGTAATTCAGCTCTTTGGGCTGCAAGGCTGTTCTTAATAAACTTATATGACCCTTATATGTAAGAAACAAAAGCGGAAACCTCAGTGCGGAAGATGGCAGGAGCGCTGCCAAAACAATTCACACATTAGGCTCACAGTTCACTGCGATAAGAGCACTCGCTAATCCCAGATGCGTCTTTTATAACGTAAATAAAAGATAGAGTAGTCAGTTAGGACTGCAAAGGAAAGACTTATCTGTTCGAAGATCCCTAATAATTACCTCTTTAAATAAAAATATTGTTTATCTTTTCACATCTGTATCGATCTTGCCACAACCTCGTTTCCAGTAGCCTGCGGACAGGCTTCCAGTCCTCCGAGCCAGGAGCCTGTTCGCAGGCTACGTTTCCAGAGGACCCTGGGAACGAGGTTGATTTTGGCAAAGTAAATCAATCCATATATGGTACGCTTCTTTGTCACCTGAAAGTAAGGGATGGACCATTTTATTTTTGAAAGGGGGGTGGAGAAATACCAAAAAAAATTCCTACACAGCAAAAGAAAAGAAAAGAAAAAGAAAAGAAAAGCATGAAACAATCTCGAAAAAAAATTCATGCACAGCCAGACGAAAAAAAATACATGTAAATTCATGCTCAGATATGAAATTCATGCTCAGAATTATCGAAAATCATGCTCAGAAATATTGCCCCAAACAAACCCCACCCCCCTACCCCCTCCCCGTCAAAAATAAAACAGTGGTCCATCCCTAACGACCCTATAGTAAAAAGCTGGTAAGTTCGAAAGTAACGAGGTTCGAGACTTTCGGAGCTTTTTCAATGCGAAGCTAAAGCAATCCGGCGAAATTACCCCCCTCGACACTCAATTGAAAACCGGTGCTAATCGACCTATTAAATTAAACTTCCCCGCCGTAGCCCACCCTGCTTTGTCTGATAGTTTACGTGCATTCGTCTAATTTTCATTGGGAAGTGTAAATTGTTGGTGGATCGTCATGCAACACTTGGTTGACCAAGGTTGACTGTCACTTGATCATCACATGACACCTGAGTGCGTAACCTCAAAACCGTATCTCCTTTGCGCATGTCCAAAATCCAAAATGGCGGACAAACTAACAAGCTTTCAAGTTCTTCCTTGGTTGCTGTTTTTGTTTGGTCTGCCTACTTACGCAAACCTTCCAACGAAATGCCCAATTACAGTAGGAAATGATAAATATTTGATCACAGATTGGTAAGAAAATTTGACCAATTATTAGATCTTAAATGAAATCAGCGAGCCAAAACAAACGAGCTGGTTCTAAACTTGAACTTCCTCATTTGGCAGAGATAGTTTCACTTTATTCAGCGAGCTTTAACTTAAGCTTACTTTTTGCTAAAGCTTTGGAGTTGGTCGTGATCAGGTTTTAACTGAAATCCGGTTTGCGTTTACTTTATAGGACGTGGACGGTTGTCGGAGACAAGAGCAATATATATTACATAAATGTATGCGGCAATGTTGACAACAAGAGCTGTGGTAAAGACTCGTCCGTCTGCTCCTGGTCAGCCGCAGATTCTAAATCGGAGAATCTTGGGCGTTTAAGCAAGAAGGTTTTTAACAGCACCACTGGAGCGGTAGGCTTCAGTATACAGTACACAGGCGGTCAATGTACAGGTCATAGCAGTGCACCAAAAACTTGGAATACTGCCATCTTCTTGAGATGTGGAAAATTTTTGGTAAGCTTGTTTAGTGGTTAAAAAAACTTGTTGTTGCATATTACTTACAGCCGCTTTCACTACAGTGTACAGTCCTGAGTTTTTCAAACATGATTCACCCATCATGGTCGGCCCATGATCAGAAATTGTGAAGGAAATTTGGGTAAGGGCAAAACATGGACCCCTTTTCCATGGACCCCCAGTTGGACAGGGTCCATGGACCCCCTATTTTTCTTACCCCAAAAATTAAAAAAGTAATAAAAACAAAATTCAAGTTAGAAATATAATTCAACGTAATTATTTATCAAAATTTGCGATGTTTTAGAACAAATCGTTATAAGAGGTGACAGGCCTAACACAAATCCTGCTCGTCACCAAAATCATTTTATCCCATCTTTAGAATAGGGTTACTCCAAGTGCATGCCTGAGAGATTTTTCCTTTAGATCAAAATTAAGATATTAACAGGCCTGTTGTTCTCAATGTTGTCGATTCTTTTTGATTGTAGGAAAAAGTCTCTAGCTGTGATACTGACAGGATGTATTTACACTTTCCAGAGCCGTTTAGAATATTTAGTTATGCTGGGCATAAAAGTGTTGCAATCCTTGATCAGATCAAGATCAGTAGTAGCCGCTTAAGTGTGAATTAGTCCCTGCTTGAATATTAGGATCAGTTAATTTCTCAGTCCGTGATTTAATGTGAGCGCAAGTCTACGGTTAACATACATGTAACTTGTGAGATAGTGTTTCTTCATCAGGGCTAAAAGAGTCTAAGATCCAAGCCTTTTTGGGATGTGTCTCGGAACTAGGCAGTACCTCCACTGTTAGACGTATGGCATCATTGCATCCAGCATAAAATATTAGAATCTCCAGCATGGTAGATGTTTTGTGATTCTTACAGATGCAAGTGGTTACTCTTGTATATTCTCTAAGCAAGCTGAGTTTCCGTTCAATGGTGAACCTCATCAGTTGCTCCCCATGTAAAAAGGTCTCGTAAAATGATTCAAAATCTTTCCGTTGTCAATTGTTAGCTACTTTTGGGCATTTAAGGAGGATCAAATTCTCTATCTTCTCATTCTTCTCACAAGCTGACACAGCAGAGGTAGTTCATTCTTTCTTTCTTTATTTTTTTTTTTTAATTTTTTGAAAGTCGAAAAGGGGGGGGTCCATGGAATATGGGTCCATGTTTTGTCCTTACCCAGGAAATTCACACATAAACTGAGTTTGCAGAGTAAATACTGACTTCCAAAAATATAAAAATAATCTATAAAGATCTCAGCGCTTTGTGCAGAACTGTTTTTTTTTTTCAAACACAATGTGCCAGTAACAATTCCCCCCACCCCCCCCCCCACCATGTTTTGCCCATCATGATTTGCCCATTGTCATAAAATTAATGGTAAAGGAAATTCACAGATTATGTTCTTTGTGGATGTTTTAAGCTCATTTTATGGGCGAATTACTTTACCCTTGTCTTATATTTGGAGAATTATAATGGGAAAATCATAGCCAGTGAATTATGTTTGAAAAACCCAGCTCTGCAATTGTAGTGAAATCAATTGTAATTACTTTGCTATTGTTGTGGTTTAAATCAAAAATCAAACTGGTTTCGCAATTTTTAAACTAAAGAAAAATTTGAACCACAATTTTCCTTGGTGCAAATTTTATTTTCCTTTGTTTTGGAGTATGGTAATTTATGATAATGTATGATAATGAGTTTTAAACAAAGGAAAATAAAATTTGCACCAAGGATAAAATTGCACCACAACATACATGTATACACCAGGGTGAAGAGACAATATGGAGTAAAGTTTCTTGTTTAAGAAAAGAACACCATAGCCTAGACTAGGCCTCAAACCACCCACCATAAGATCACTACACCGCCACGCCATCACAGGGGATGCCATTAACCCTGTAAGCCATAATATCAAAATTTAAATTCTCATTTCTTGCCCCTATACATTTCCTATAGAAGCAGTGGGGAGAAATTGTTTGGATATCAAGAGAATTCATCTTGGATGATCATGTCCTTAATTCTCATGACCTTTTTGATTGATAAGGCATTGATATTACAAGGAGAAATTTGATGCTCATCACTCTTAGAGCTTAAAGGGTTAAAGGGAAAGGTGGGCCGGGTGGGAGTTACATGTAGATGCAGGAGGTGGGGAACAGAAGGCACAGTGTCCAAACATTATTTTTTCATAATTATTCACAAGTTGGCTCACTAGAGCATATTTTGATTATTCTTGTTAACACATGCATTTTTTTTTATCTAGGGATCACCTCAATTGGTGGATTTGTCAGTGAGTGTTGGAGCATGTGTGGCTGTATTTGAGTTTGTCACAAATGAAGCTTGCAAGAGACCCCCAACAGTGCCTGAGATACCTTGTTCATTATATAATGATCGTGACCACGCACGGAGGGATCTTACACCTTTGATAAAACTAAAAGGTAATTAATTGAAGGGCTTACATTGTAAATAAAACTGTTGTACAGTGCATGGAAATTAAATCATATTTTTGGGCAAACAGAAAAAACATATTTCCGTACTTACATGTATTTTTAAGCAAAAAAATTAAATATTAATAACTATTTTGTTTGTTTTTTCAAACAACTGAACTACTTCAAGCAAAGCAATATAGACTTTCTTTTTTCTCTTTTTGAACTGAAACAATAGAAATCAATCAAACATCAGCTCCTCTTTTGTAATATTAATTTTGCTTGTATATATGTAATTATTAATCCTGAGGATAATTCTCTTTATTTAAGCATTCCATGTATGCTTAAAAAAAATAACTTTAAGTAACAAATAAACAAGATGCCTAGAGGCATTCATGCGGGATGTTTTGGTCGATATAAGCATTTACCTTGAATGGCTATCCACAGTCACAATCAGTTCTGTTTATAGTTACAAATGAGAAGCTGTACATAGCTTGATCACAAACTGAGACAAGCAGTACCAAGAACACACATGCGCAATCACACTTAAGCTGTCTACATGTAGCCTCCCACATGGGTGGAATCTGTAGACTTTTTCCATTTTAAATACACAAGCAGAAGTGAATTGTGATGGGGATCCTCTGTATTTTAATTACCGGTAACCACCCCCCCCCCCCCCCCCCAGCCTCATTTAAGAGTAAAACTTATTAATTTTTTAACTTTGGATGTGCTGATGAGGCCATTTAAAATGAAAGAATAGTAAATTGGCCATCGTTTATGAATAAGGGCTATTAAATTTTACCCTCCTAAGTGTGCCAAAAAAAAATCAATAAAATTCTGAAAATTAATTTCATTTTATAAAAACAAAGTGATGGTACCATTCAAAAGTACTGCTGGAGAGGTTTCATTTGAATGGTCACATCCATAGGAATTTCGTCAACAGACTCAAAAGTTAGAACAAATGGTACCATACAAAAGTACTGCTGGAGAGGTTTCATTTGAATGGTTACACCATAGGATTTCATTGACGGACTCAAAAGTTAGAACTACATTACGTGTCTCCATAATTGACTCTGGGAAGGAAAGGGCTAAAAAAGGTTAGCCAGCAGAAATTCTGGGCAGGGCTTGTTTCACTCTTATGTACTCAATGTTTTTATTGTTTTGATGCAGGTGGCTACGAGGTTGCTTCTTCAATTCCAGACTTTGACTTTCACATAAATGTTTGCAGAGGAATAACTGCTGAAACCAATGGCCACACTCAGGGCTGCCGACAAACAGTTCAATGTGTAGGGTCAACACCAAACTTGCAAAGCAAGCGGATGTTGGAAACATTAACTTTGCGAGCAAACTTGCCTTCTCCTCAACCAATGACATTATCCTTGTTTATAACACAACCAAGAAAGTCAGTGGCTGCTTATTAAACAATCCAGTGACGACTATAACTTTCAGGTGCCCCAAAGAAATGGTAAGCTATGTACAATTGCATGCATGTAGGAAATGCCAGACTTCAAATACCACTACTTTAAATAAATGCCTAATTAAGTACATGTAATGATCCTCATTAGAATGAAAGTGCTAACGGTAATGCAAGATGGAGTATTAATTTTTTTATTGTTACATATACATGTACAGCTAGTGATCTCATTGGCTTAGACTCAAAGACCGCACTAAAAATTTAAGGTTCAAGGTGGATTTTGTCTGATTTTTTAAAGGTTTCAAGTGATTTGAGAGCCAATCACACAACATACAATTTTTAAAAGAAATCATATGGGGAACTTCATCAAAGAAGCAAAATTATTAGCTATAATTGTCTTCTGCTATTTTGATTGATTAAGCACAAACATTTCCTAAAATTTATTTGACACAAATGGATTTTATTTATTTTTATACTGAAATATGAACCACGAAATATGAAATATGAACCATCAGCTCCTCCCCTATTCTTGACACTTGTTTTGGTCTTTGTTATGCCACCCTGTACTAACAGATTGAACATGTTTTCAGACTGATAAAGGCCCAGTTTTAACTGCGGCAGGCGACTGCAGGTTTGAAGTTCTCTGGGAAACAGACTTTGCCTGCCCTGAGACCAACATTATGTCTACAAATAGCGCTAGTTGTGTGTTGGACAATCATTTTGTCAGATTTGACTTGACTAAACTCACAGGTGCTGATAACTACCAGATTGGTTACGACGTTATGGAGCAAGGAAAAAAGACACATTATTTTATTTATATGAATGTTTGTAAATCTCTTGGTTATGCTTGTGGATCTAGAGGTATGTAGTGTCGTCTACATGACATAATAACATTACTTACGGTGGCTCCTTATAGTTTTTATATAGCCGCGCATACATGTCTGATGACACAAGCTTATTGTGTTGTTCCAGAAAATACCCATACCACCCCCCACCCCCCCCCCCATGGATGTTTTTTTTTTTTAGTTTGAACCCCCCTCCCCCATCCCTCTGGAAATTCCAGTTTGGCTTCATATTTTACTTTAAAAATTTTGGCTTTTGAGACCCCCTCCCCCTTGGAATTTCCAATGACATTCCATGGGGGAGGTATGGATATTTCCTGGTAGGTTTTTCCAATATTTTATAAAGTCAGAAAAGAAAAAAAGAAGCAAATTTAACCACAGATTTTTTAACATTTCCTTTGGTGAATTTTTCTAAAACTAAAATTGAGACATTAACGCTTCCTATCACTTATTCTTTTTAGAAAAAAATCACAGTTCAGAGTAATTTAGTTATAATGAATATCAGAAAAAATATACACATGTATACTAAATTTTGTGATATTGGGAAAACCATACGAATGAGCCCATCATGATGGTTTTTTAATTTAAAAAAAATATGAAATATTAATTAAATGAATTTAGGTAAAATTTAGGTACAGTATTTTATGGTGGTCGGCTTGGCATGGCTACAAGTGGTGTGTGAGGAATGCAGTTTATTCAACTGCGCTGCATTAAAAATTAAAAGTTTGACATTAAAGGGATTAATAGTCAGTAATATTTTTGTTTGATTTAATAGGTACCAACTCTACAGTCTGCCAGGAAAAGAAAGATGGAGCGATAAGAAAGTCCCTGGGAGATATATCAAAACAAACGTTGCGGTATGCGGACAGGCAATTAACACTGACCTATGAGCATGGTGAACCATGTAGCTCTGGACTAAACAGAACCACCATCATCATGTTTATATGTGACTATCATGTTGATAAAGAACAGCCTGTTTTTAATAGTGAGAACTACTGCTTTTACTATTTTGATTGGAAAACAAAGTATGCTTGTCCACCCAGTCGTCGCACTGGTACACGCTGTCGAGTGGAGAGCCCTTCTGGTTTGCGCTATGATCTCTCCGAGCTTGTACGCATGGAGGATAACTCCAACTGGATTGCCCTGGATGGAGAAACAAGTAGCTCTGATAAGAAGATATTCATCAATGTCTGTGGTCAGCTAACATTTAATAATGAAACACGGCAATGTGAAAGAGCTGCTGCCATTTGCATGTTTGAAAAAAGCACGGGAAAAGTGGTTAGTCTAGGGAGATACACAGATCCGCCGACTTTAAATCAGGACAACTCCATCAAACTGGTGTATACGGAAGGCAGTGAATGCAAGAAGGACAACACAAGGAAGAGCATTAAAATAAATTCAACAATTACGTTTGTTTGTCGACCTGGAGATTTGGAAAGTCCTCCTGTTCTTGTCACTCATACTCAGGACAACTGTCATTATCAATTCATGTGGGAATCAGGTATACATGTAGATACTGGGGGGGGGGAGACACCCATATAATCAAAGGCTCTTGTGAGCCAACCCATGAATAAGAAATCCTAACGCGTAACGCAATATTTCGGTAAGCTTATGGTTCTACACTGACACGGAACTTCGTTATTTTTTTTTTAAATTAAACATAATGACTTTTGATGGAAAAAAGAAAAGGGTCAGGGGCATGATTAGAACTCAGGTTGTTTGACTGTTGTTACATATACCACGCCATTAGACTGTAAAGATTAATAGTGATTGTGGAGGTAGAATTTTATTATTTCTAGTACATTGATATGTGGTAAAGCACCTAATAATGCTTGTCTCCGTTAAAAAATCAATTTGAAGTCTGCAGATCAGTTTTAATGGTCCATTAAAGGACTCCAAATACAAAACATCAGAGTAGCTCTTTCAAAAGGTCCCCGTTTTCGGCAATCAACTATTCCTTTGCTATGAAAGCCTTAAACGCTGATCAGCAGAATTACTAAGAAAAGTTTACAGCTAATGGAAGGAGCGAGTGAGTGAGTGAGCGAGCAAGCGAGTGAGTGAAACTGTCCTTGTCAGCAATAACTCATTCAATACACTTCGCATATTCACGGGTTAAAAATGACAGGGGTGATGGTGAAAAATTTGTGGAAAAAAAACTTGAAAGGTACTCTAGAATCTTGTGGGTGTGACAGAAATTCATTTTCACTCGACCTAAATGGTAGTAATTCTAAAACAACATCGTCAAATTGTGTCCTATTTTTGGCTCAATACCCTGAATGGTATTGCCATAATTCTAATGGTGGTTATTTTAGATCTCAGTTCCCTAAGCGGTACCATTATCTACGCTGTACATATACAGTACATGAAGCTTCTTGAAGCATGTCATGCTACCTGTATGTACATTACAGACCTCAAGAAATCCTTTCCATGTACATAAGATCTCAGAGGGTCATTGGTTAATTTTATGAATTCAAAATCATTGTTATTTTTAATGTAAAATAATTGCAACAGTTCACAGTTTTTGTAAAACCTCCTTGTAAGAGTTTCTCATAAACAACATATATTCTGGTACATCACTCAGGCATCGTTAATTGATTTTTGCTTTAAATTACTTAGCCGCGGCCTGTTCTCTGGGTTTAAATCGTGGAGAAGACTGCAAGGTAGAAGATGCGGATGCCGGCTATGTGTTTGACCTAAATCCTTTGGCTACACATACTTGGAACAAATTAGATTTTTACTCTGTTACTGTAAATCTTTCACAGTACAGTTATCAGCTGAAGGTAAGGCTTCAGTTAAAATAAAGTAGACTTATGTAATTTATCAAACATACATACATGTAGATGGGTTTTTATTGAAGGAACACTGTCCCGGCTGAAACATCGTGTTTTCATGATTATAGCCAGGAGCTTGCTTTAAGCTTACTTAATTATCTTGAAATTGGAAGAAACCACCACCAAAAGAGATAGAAGCAAACAAATACAGTGAATGAACTAAACAGACAAAATAACGGCTACAAAATTTCATGAACTGTAATCCACATCAATCCTTGCAATCCTGCACTTTATCTCCAAACTACTGCTTTTGTTTTGCTATATATAGTATTTTTTTATCCATCTAAGTTGTATATTTGGTGACATTTGGTAATATATAACTGGAAATAAGCTACACTGTAAGTGAAATTTTGCTATTTCTGTGGGACAGTGTCCATTTAAGTTTCAAAGTTGCAGCCTATTATGCTGAATCAGATGAAGAACTTTGCAACTTACAGTAAACATCGAGAAGTGGTTTGAAAAAACAAGGCACAGCTGAGATTTTTTAACCAACTTTGAGTTGTTTGTATACCTGATAAAACACTCTTTTGAGTGTTTGATATAGCTTCTCAAACTGATCATTAAGGTGGCTCCAAGTAGTTATTTTTGGGTCACACTTCCCTTTTTGAATGTGCTTATACATAATCGTAGTTTAGCTCAATGAATCTGAATTTGATACCAGATGTTTGGCTGGGATGAAAGTTTTGAGCGATACTCTTTTTATGTTAATTGGCATTTCCATAGCAACAGAAAACAAACACGACGAAAAACAGTTTTTTGTAATTATCTTTTGATTTGGGGCTACCCACGACAAGCGAATAAATGTGCTATAATCTACACAGTGTAGCACACTAAATGGGAAAATTTCAAACAAACTGTAAGATTTTGAATAAATCGCTAAACATTTTTAACACGTTTTTTTCATGTTTGAAATGTAAGCAGTCAAAACATTCCATAGGTCTCACAAATTATCATTAAATTACGGTACCACAGAAAGTTTCCTCAGACTTAAATTATTACTCCCTGCAAACAGCTCTGACTAACTCCTCAGCAATAAAGAGATTGAGTTTTTCATTCAACTGCATTTGAATGAAAAGCTTTTAATTTTTCCCATTTAGTGTGCTACACTTGTCACTTGTTGCAGGTGGCCCCAAAATCGAAAGATAATTATTTTGGAAAAACTGTTCTTCACTATGTTTGTTTACGGTTGCTATGGAAACGCTGATTAGCATAAAAAGAGCATTATCCAAAACTTTCATCCAAGCCTAACATCTGGTATCAAATTCAGATTTATTGAGTGAATGTAAGATTATATATAAGCGCATTCAAAAAGGGAAGTGTGACCCAAAAAAAAAACTACTTGGAGCCACCTTAAATACAGAGAAAACGAAGAAGTAAAATTTCCTCTCCTTTATTTCTGCTTGACTCACAATTTTCCTCCACACTATGTCAATGCCTGGAGCAGGCTTCATCTATCTTGTTGCAATATTAAATCCAGGTTTGTGGTGGAAGCAACCTGACCAA
Source organism: Cladopsammia gracilis (assembly GCA_022457155.1). Lineage (NCBI taxonomy): Eukaryota > Metazoa > Cnidaria > Anthozoa > Scleractinia > Dendrophylliidae > Cladopsammia > Cladopsammia gracilis. The sequence continues at coordinate 1,658,257 of JAJGOT010000051.1, read as the reverse complement.
CTGCACTGGTTCCAACATTGGAGCCTGCCAGATAAAAAACAGAGATGCCACATTTCACAAGAAATTGGGCCAACCCAATACCATGCTGTACTACTATGATGGGATGCTGAATCTCACTTATAGAAATGGAGAGAAGTGTCATAATGGTGTTAACCGCACTACTCATATAACATTCCTCTGCAATGCTAAGGCAGTTGATAATGGAATTGGGAAGCCAGAATATGAGAAGGAAGACCACTGTGTTTACAACTTCAGGTGGTTCACAAAATATGCTTGCCTCACAAAGGTTAGTAGGACAAAATTTCACTTGACCAGTTGATCAGTTGATTGGCTGTTAACATTGAGTCTGCAATATTTAATGGTTACATACCTTACTCATGGGGACCGGATGACGACATTGGAGGGAGGGGAGGGTGTGGAGTTAGATGCAAGGGGTGGGGGGACTGGTGGAGCAAAATTCCTAGGAGAGGAGAGGGTTGGTGGACATTGATCCTGTGATGTGTAATGGTCACCTGCTTTACCCATGGGGATGGCATTGAAGGGAGGGGAGGGTGTGGAGTTAGATGCAAGGGGTGGGGGGGTTGGTGGAGCAAAATGCCATGGAGAGGGGAGGGTTGGTGGACATTGATCCTGTGATATGTAGTGACCACCTGCGCTACCCATGGGGATGGCATTGGAGGGAGGGGAGGGTGTGGAGTTGGACACAGGGGGTGGGGAGTTGGACACAGAAGGTTCGGGAGTTGGACACAGGGGGTGGGGAGTTGGACACAGGGGTGTGGAGTTGGACACAGAGGGTCGGGAGTTGGACACAGACGGTGTGGAGTTGGACACAGGGGGTTGGGAGTTGGAAACAGAGGGTGGGGAGTTGGACACAGAGGGTGGGGAGTTGGACACAGGGTGGGGAGTTGGACACAGGGTGGGGAGTTAGACACAGAGGGTGTGGAGTTGGACACAGGGTGGGGAGTTGGATACAGGGTGGGGAGTTGGACACACAGGGTGGGGAGTTGGACACAGGGTGGGGAGTTGGACACACAGGGTGGGGAATTGGACACAGGGTGGGGAGTTGGACACACAGGGTGTGGAGTTGGACACAGGGTGGGGAGTTGGACACACAGGGTGTGGAGTTTGGACACAGGGTGGGGAGTTGGACACACAAGGTGCAGAGTTGGACACACAGGGTGGGGAGTTGGACACACAGGGTGAGGAGTTGGACACAGGGTGGGGAGTTGGACACACAGGGTGCGGAGTTGGACACACAGGGTGGGGAGTTGGACAAACAGGGTGGGGAGTTGGACACAGAGGGTGTGGAGTTGGACACAGGATGGGGAGTTGGACAAACAGGGTGGGGAGTTGGGCACAGAGGGTGGGGAGTTGGACACAGAGGGGTCGGGAGTTGGACACAGAGGGTGGGGAGTTAGACACAGAGGGTGTGGAGTTGGACACAGGGTGGGGAGTTGGACACAGAGGGTGGGGAGTTGGACACAGAGGGTCGGGAGTTGGACACAGGAGGTGTGGAGTTGGACACACAGGGTGAGGAGTTGGACACAGGGGTGTGGAGTTGGACACGGGGTCAAGAGTTGGACACAGAGGGTCGGGAGTTGGACACACAGGGTATGGAGTTTAACACAGGGTGGGGAGTTAGACACACAGGGTGTGGAGTTGGACACAGGGTGGGGAGTTGGACACACAGGGTGGGGAATTGGACACACAGGGTGGGGAGTTAGACACACAGGGTGCGGAGTTGGACACACAGGGTGCGGAGTTGGACACACAGGGTGTGGAGTTGGACACACAGGGTGGGGAGTTGGACAAACAGGGTGGGGAGTTGGACACACAGGGTGTGGAGTTGGACACAGGGTGGGGAGTTGGACACACAGGGTAGGGAATTGGACACACAGGGTGGGGAGTTGGACACAGGGTGGGAAGTTGGACACACAGGGTAGGGAGTTGGACACACAGGGTGGGGAGTTGGACACACAGGGTGTGGAGTTGGACACATAGGGTGGAGAGTTGGACACACAGGGTGGGGAGTTGGACACACAGGGTGGGGAGTTGGACACACAGGGTGGGGAGTTGGACAATCAGGGTGGGGAGTTGGACACACAGGGTGAGGAGTTGGACACACAGGGTGGGGAGTTGGACAAACAGGGTGGGGAGTTGGACACACAGGGTGTGGAGTTGGACACAGGGTGGGGAGTTGGACACACAGGGTAGGGAATTGGACACACAGGGTGGGGAGTTGGACACAGGGTGGGAAGTTGGACACACAGGGTAGGGAGTTGGACACACAGGGTGGGGAGTTGGACACACAGGGTGTGGAGTTGGACACATAGGGTGGAGAGTTGGACACACAGGGTGGGGAGTTGGACACACAGGGTGGGGAGTTGGACACACAGGGTGGGGAGTTGGACACACAGGGTGGGGAGTTGGACAATCAGGGTGGGGAGTTGGACACACAGGGTGAGGAGTTGGACACACAGGGTGGGGAGTTGGTAAAGCAAAACGTCTAGGAAACCGGAGGATCTGAACTTTTTGTATTCATGCCTTCGCTCATAAGAGCCTTTGATTTTATTATGGCCTAAATATACTACACAGTGGTGAAAAACGAGGTGTTCAAATGCTCCATGGTAAAAAAAGTTTCTATTGATAAACAAAGATTTAATTTTCTCAATTTACAGGTAACTGAATGCATTGCCAGATCTGGTTCAGATCAGTATGACTTGACAAGTTTGGTAAAAACAAAAGATAATTGGAAAGTTTATGATAAGAGAGCTAGAGGAACATTCTACATCAATGTTTGTCGCATGCTGAATATCTATGGTGATGATGACATATCTGGCTGCAGTGGAACTGCTTCAGCTTGCTTGAAGAAAGATGATGGTACCTTTCTTAATCTAGGTTAGTGGTAGTGTGTATATGTTGCAGTTCAATGTTATCCTTGGTTCAATTTTGATTTTCCTTTGTTTGATATTCATTATCATATATTAGCATAGAAAAGAACAATGGAAAATCAAAATTGAACCAGGGATGACATTGAACTACAACATATATATATATATATATATATATATATATATATATATATATATATATATATATATATATATATATATATATATATATATATATATATATATATATATATAGACCAACATGTAGGCCCCCCCCCCTCACCAAAGAAGTCAAATAGTCCAGAATGTAACCCCCCCCCCCCGAAAAATGTCCCTTTTGTCTCTGCATAAAAGGGTGACACAGACCCCCTCCCCCCGCCCCCCCTTCCCCCATAAAAAAGTCCTCAGATTGCAAATTTCAAGCCCCCCAAAAGCCTTCGCACCTTCTGGCAAGTAAAAATGACTATCTCCCAAATAAAGATGACTATCTTTACTTGGTCCTAGATGAAGTCAAGGTGAAGTACTCAGATATATTAGTAAAATTGTAGATAAAAGGTTGGAGGTATATGAAAGGGCAGGAATTTCATGAGTTCAAGATTTGAAAAGGAAGGAAAGTATATGAAGACTTACCTTTTCTGTCAAAAATGGTAGATAAAACGGGGAGAGCTTCCCTGGATAAAACTTTGTTGAGTACCGGTACTCCTCACAGAGATACCTCTTTATTTTTTTATGTTTTCGTTTAACCAAGGCAGGGGTTTCAATAAAATTAAGTAAGTAAATTAAAAATTAAAAAAATTAAATTTTCATAATAATTTTAAAATAAAATTTTTAATTAAAAAATTAAAAATTAAATGAGTAAGTGGCAATATTTGTAAAATAGATGGCAGTGGTAACAAAGGGGCCCCTTTCCTCTAGGGGGTGTGGGGCATGCCCCCCCTCCCACACCCCCCCCCCCCCCCCCCCCGAAAATTTTGAAATCTAGGACCTCAGAAATGGCAATTCCAGCATTCTGGGCATCAACTTCAGTGAAATTAATCGAAAAGTAGGCGATGATAATTTAGGAAATAGCCGGCGGAATTCGCCGTTTGCTGGCTTCTAATGAAACCTCTGCAAGGGTTAATTTTTTCTACTAAAACAAAAAAAATTCATCTGAATTGTAGGGTGGGCTCTATACAGAGCATTAATTTTATGGCAATGACTAACTATTATGAAATTTCCACGCACTGTAGGATCAGTAGCGGATGCACCATGTGTAGATGGTAAGGACATCACCATAACTTACACCAATGGTGGCAAATGTAGGCAGTCTGCAGGAAAGCTATACCAGTCAAAAATCACTTTCATTTGCAAAACAGGATCAATGGTGAGTCAGTCTTGCCATTTCAATAATTTTATGTACAGTGCATAAATATAAATTGTAATATGTATAATTATAATATTTGTAATTATTTTAAGTAATGCTACACATAAGAACTACTGTAAACTTCATTGTTCTGCGGCATTGGCTCTTTCCCACATAGAATATCTTTGGTTTATAATTATATTTCAGTATAAATAAAGAAAATCCATTTGCGTCAAATAAATTTTTGGAAACGTTTATGCTTAACCAATCAAAATAGCAGAAGATGATAGGGTCTCAAATTACATGATACCTTAAAAAAAAAATAGACAAAATGCACCTTGAACCTTAACTTTTTAGTGGTTTTTGAGGAAAGTATAAAGGGTGACTGGAATTACTAGACAGGTGATAGAAGGGGAGGGGGGGGGGGTATCAAACCAAAAAACAAAAAACAAAAACCTTTTGTGGGAACAGGGCAAGAGGAATTAAGGGATATCTTTCGAGCAACACTGTTTGGGTTTTGGTGAAGAGTATCACTTTGACTGGCCTCTGTTTGCTGATATAGAAAGTTTTGCTAATCCCTTTTCGGAATTATTTTGGCTACAAACATGTAATGTTCTCTTTCCAGAGCTCATCTCCTACGTTCGTTGAAACTGTGGAAAGTGGCTGCACGTACAAGTTCCGATGGGAGACAGCAGCTGCTTGTAAGATTAAAAACAATGCGGGTGAAAACTGTGAGGTGAAGGATCCCAAATCTGACACCACGTTTAATCTGCTACCTCTGATGAAAAGGCAAAACAAAGGCATATACAATGGTACCTTAACCGACGATGAGGGACAAGGAAAGTTTGAGCTTAATATTTGTGGTGACGTGCCCGAGTGCCGTAAAAAAGAAGACAAAGTCGGGGCGTGTCTGAAAAAGAGTGATGGCACCATGATTGTTCTTGGAAAGTTCAACAAGAAACTGGAATACATGGGTGAAATTCTTACTCTGGTTTACAGGTAAGTTTATCAAATGTTCCAGAGCAAAATCCGTTATTTGGACCATGCTCAACTGTGGTCACTTCTGGAATTGACCGATGCATAATCATGAAAGCGCATTCTATTTTTACTACCTTTCAGGGAAGGAACAATTTTGCATATTTTACACACGACCCCACAAGCTCTGTAGCTTAAATTTTTATTGTGTTGAAACAAAGGTTATTTATCTATCTACATGTGTATCTATCTACTGGACAGTGGGGTATGGGGTGGGGGGAGGGGGGGGGCATGCTCATTGCGTTAATTTACCGATACATAATTACAAGAGTATTATTACTACCTTTCAGGGAACGGGACCATTTTGTATGTAGTAGTAGACAGTGGATGGTGGAGGGTTGGTGGGGGGGGGGGGGGGGGGGGGGTGCTGGGGACATGGTCACTGCTGTAATTGCTGGATGCATAATCATGAGAGTGCTTCCTCTTTTTACTACCTTTCAGGGAAGGGGACAATTTCGCACCTACTGGGGAGCAAAGAGAGGTTCACAT
>JAJGOT010000051.1:1567500-1647500 GCA_022457155.1 Cladopsammia gracilis | reverse complement strand
GGCCGGGAATCGAACCCAGGCCACATTGGTGGGAGGCGAGTGCTCTCACCCCTGTGCCACCCCAGCTCCCCAGTTTAAGATGCAATTGATTTATAACCAGGCAACCGGGAAGAGATCCAACTCGTTAAAGGTCAGTGGCGCGAGGCCTGAATCACTCAAAGACCTTTCCTCACTTTCTTCAGACTGAATTCTGCAAAAGCCGACACTTTGAACATTTAAACCTCTGAACCTTTAAATATGTTGTTCTTTTAAGACGTGAAATTGATGCGAAATTGGCATGATTACAGTTTATCTACAGTGTATTTTGACGCTTTCTGTTGCTTGTAAACAAGCAAATAAACCACGGTAGTAGAAACGAGTCTGGAAATTTGTAAAATTTCTATTCAAAATATGAATATAAACTGATGTATGTTTTTTCTTTTTCTCTTTAGAGGGAAGACTTATAATCTTGGCAGCATAAAACGAGGACCTCATAAAGAAGGTAGCAATATTTACTTGATGTATGATGATGGTGATGACTGTGGTAATGGTGGAAAGACCTACTCTTCTCGGATACATATGGAATGTGGAAGCACTCAGGTATGAGCTGAAAACCCTTAGGGAACAAAAATGACAGAAAATCTAAGTTGGAACCAAAGGTCCAAGCACCAAAACAGCCCCACCCTACGAGGCTTAAATTAAAGCTATAAGTAGCATATCCTATTCTTTCTTTCATTTTAAGAAAAAACTGATAAAGTGAGTGAAAAGCGGTGTCGGCCTGGATGACTCACCGCGTGCTGTACAAAACTTATAGACCCCATAGTACTATCCATGATGGACCATCATCTAACAGGACCCAGGCCCTGTTGCTTTCGTTAGCAGAAATATTAAATTTCAGGCTAATTCGTACTGTTTATTATGCTGTACAAGACAGTTCTAACATTTGAGTCTGTGAATGATGAAATCCTAAACTGTGACCATTCAAATGAAAGCTACTGAACAGTACTTTCCTGTGGTACTGTTTATTATGCTGTACGAGGTGGTTTTAACTTTTGAGTGTGTGGATCTAATCCTAAAGTGTGACCATTCAAATCAAAGCTATTGAGCAGTACTTTCCTGTGATACTGTTTATTATGTTGTACAAGGTGGTTTTAACTTTTGAATCTCTAGATGAAATCCTAAAATGTGACCATTCAAATGAAAGCTACTGAACAGTACTTTCCTGTGATACTGTTTATTATGCTGTACAAGGTGGTTTTAACTTTTGAGTGTGTGGATCTAATTCTAGAGTGTGACCATTCAAATGAAAGCTATTGAGCAGTACTTTCCTGTGATACTGTTTATTATGCTGTACAAGGTAGTTTTAACTTTTGAGTGTGTGGATCCATTCAAATGAAAGCTACTGATCAGTTCATTTCTGTGGAACTGTTTATTATACTCTGCAAAGTAATTCTGTTTCTTTAAGTCGTTCAATAAACTGAAAGCTGTGGAAGCGCGGTAGTGCAGTAGTTAGCACCTTGGACTTCAGATCTAAAGGTCAGTGGTTCAAGGCCTGGTCTCTGCCGTCGTGTTGTTTTCAAAGACAAGAAACTTTACTCCACATTGTCTATCTCCACCCAGGTGTATAAATGGGTACAGGTGACGTAATGCTGGGGGTAACCCTACGATGGACCAGCATCCTATTCAGGGGGGAGTAGCAATATTCCTATTTGCTTTATGCTACAGAAACCAGTTGAGTTACTGTCGTGTGGGCTCCCTGTGTCTGGTTTGCTACTTTACCTTTTTACCAAGGAAAGCTTCGGAGTAGTACCTTCATCTGGTTCTATTTGTTGTAATGAAGTGATTTTTGTTTCAGTTTTGAACTAATGGACAGTACACAAATACAAAAACGGTGTATATTCGTCTGAGCACTGCATTTCTCATTTTGCAGGGTTTGCCAGTGTTCGTGAGAAAGTCCCAGGAGACATGTCAATACGAATTCATGTGGATCACAAGTACAGCATGCCCAGTCAATACTAAAAATGAGGTTGTTTTCGACAACTGCACCGCCATTAACCCTCATACAAAAGTGTTGTTTGATCTGCACGCACTGAGGAAGACTAAGGAAGACTATGTTGTATACGACAAGAAGAACAGTTATCGTCTGAATGTTTGTGGGCCGCTGGTTAACTCGAAATGTGAGTGGAAACATAGCCTGCGTGGCATTGACCCGCGAGTACCCGTGACCCGCGAGTACCCGTGATGAAATAAAGATTGTAGTAGCAGTAGCAGTAGCAGTAGCAGTAGCAGTAGCAGTAGCAGTAGCAGTAGCAGTAGCAGTAGCAGTAGCAGTAGCAGTAGCAGTAGCAGTAGCAGTAGAACTCCCTTTCATCGCGTCCAGCCGTTCAAAGTGTTCACTAGGGAGAAGAGAACTGGGGAGGGAAGAAAGGACTCCTGCAATAACCCCCCCCCCCCCCCCCCCCCCCCCAATTTGTTCATTTCTGTGGACGAGGCGCATGTACGTCTCAGAATGCCTCACAGGATTGGCTGAGAAAACAATAGAGCAAACAATAGAACAATGGACCCTAGCCCTAAAAACAATACATGTGCGTGATACCCTAGTCTCCCACATGCCGCGTGGTTGAAGAGTTTGGCATTTGAAAATCAGTCGACCCTCTGCGCTGCGTCTTTCTGTAGTGACAAGTGTGTGGTGTGACAAGTGTGTGGTGTGACAAGTGTGTGGTGCGACAAGTGATTGTCTAAGGCCCCGTCCACACGTATCCGGATATTTTTGAATCCGAAACCTTTTTGTTGCGGATTGGCCTTCCGTCCACACATATCCGGCGAATACGGCTTACGAATCCGAAACTTTTTGTATCCGCTCTCCAGAGTGGAAATTTTTGAATATGCTACGAGTACGGCATCGTGTGGAAGGTCGAATCCGGATATTTTGGAATACGCTGACGTAACGGTATCGGATCCAGTCTTTAACCGCGCGAATATTCAACATGGCCGACCGAAATATTCGCTTTATACTTCTACTTGGACTTAGGCCCCGTCCACACGTATCCGGATATTTTTGAATCCGCAACTTTTTTGTTACGGATTAGAAAATATTCGCGTTCACACGCAGCGTATTCGAATCGTACTTGCCCGAATTCGCCGGATACGTGTGGACGGAAGGCCAATCCGCAACAAAAAAGTTGCGGATTCAAAAATATCCGGATACGTGTGGACGGGGCCTTATTGTAAGTCTAACAACGTGTGTACAGTTGAACTTGGCTTTGAACTTGGCCTTTGCGCATGCTCTTTTGACAAAATTTGAAGAGTAGGCCTGGGTACTAGAGCGAATCTGGATACGTGTGGACGGGCAAATACGATTCGAATATGCTACGTGTGGACGCAAACATTTTCTAATCCGCAACAAAAAAGTTGCGGATTCAAAAATATCCGGATACGTGTGAACGGGGCCTAAAACCTGTCATACCTGCCTGTCATACTATACTAGGTTTGAAAGTCGTACTCGTAGTGAAATGTAAAGGTCACCATTGGGCGCTTGCCATTTGTCAGAACTGGCCAGACAGACCGATTAATTCGTGAACAGAATGCACCCTTTTAAAAACCTCTCCTTACAAGTCTATCAAAATGATTCATGCTATCTAGTTCGAAAAAATCATGGCGTACCAGCTAGTTCTGACAAACGTTGTGCCCACTGTCTCAATCTGGATGATCACAAGTGTCCCTTCTATGGGCTTCCAAGAGTGCCAAAGTCGCAATCCAAGAAAAATCCCAAAATATTGAAAAACAAATAGTACCATGCAAAAGTACTGCTGAAGAGGTTTCATTTGAATGGTCACACCATAGGATTTCGTCCACAGACTCAAAAGTTAGAACAAATGGTACCATGCAAAAGTACTGCTGAAGAGGTTTCATATGAATGGTCACACCATAGGATTTCGTCCACAGACTCAAAAGTTAGAACAAATGGTACCATGCAAAAGTACTGCTGAAGAGGTTTCATTTGAATGGTCACACCATAGGATTTCATCCACAGACTCAAAAGTTAGAACAAATGGTACCATGCAAAAGTACTGCTGAAGAGGTTTCATTTGAATGGTCACACCATAGAATTTCATCCACAGACTCAAACATTAGAACTACACCCATGTCTCCATTATTGACTCTGGGAGTAAAAGGGATAACAGGCTGTCAAAATGTCTATTTTGACAGTACCCCACGTCTTCATGATAATGTTGATTGTCTTCTATTTCAGCTTGTGATTCAAAGTCTGGTGTTTGCCAAATGGGGCAAAACACAGTCTTCAATGCTGGTATGGCCAACAGTCGCCTTCATTTTGACGATGGTGTTTTGTATTTAAATTTGAGCGGCGGGGACCAGTGCCATCACGTGGAGAAGAAGCGGGAAACCATCATTTCCTTTGTGTGCCATTCAGATTTAGGCAAAGTGGATTATGGAAACCCTGTGTTTATTTCTGAGAATGATTGTACATATTATTTCATGTGGCACACTTCACTGGTTTGCGAAAGACAGGTGAGTATCCAGGTTGGGAGGATTTAAAAGATGTCTCTTAGAATGTACGCATTTCTCGCGCATTTCCCGCACCTTTCCCTAAGCCTCCTTTAAGGGGTGTTTCTTGGTGTTGCGGAAGCCATTGTTGGTTAGCTATTGTGTTGTGGTGTGGGTATTGTTCAGAGTCTTTTGAATCTTTTGTTTTACGTGATTTGGTGATCACACCATTCGCAACACCAAGAAACTGCCCCTTTAAGAGACACCCTCTATAAGCCGACACCTCTCCTAAGCCGGCACTTTACTGTGGTCCTGTGGTTCTGTCCACGCACATCTCTTTCAACTCTATTTTTCACACTCTTGCAGTATGAATGTGCAGCTTTTACGAAAATCGGTGGTAGTACAGTCAAGTACAGTCTTGGAAGACTCATGAGATCGGACGCCAACTGGCAGGTAAGTTGACTGACACTTTAACCACACGCATGCGCGCACGATCCCGCTATTTATGGAGTGTTTTCACATGACGTCACGGCGGCCATGTTGGTGTCCCAAGACAATAAAATGGCGGCCATATTGGTGTCCCAAGCTAATCCTGTGGGGATTGAACTCTTTTCTAATGCAAACACTTTGTTTTGTTCAAATAAATTAGCATAGCTGCAGACCACGTGAGTGAAAACACTCTATTGACGCTGACATCTTACCTGTATCGTTCATAATGCATGACATAAATAACAACATTTCACCACTAAATATCTTAAACCTATTTCAAAAAACTTCCAATGTTCATTCATAAAATACGTGGCCATCGACCTCTGGTAAATTTTATGTAAAAAGCTCCAGGATGGATAAACTCAAATATTCACTCTCTCGATTTGGCGTTAAACTTTGGAATGAGATACCTCACTATATTAGAGATCTCCCTAGGAAAATTTTTTTAAAAAACACTACACAATTTGCTACTGGATATTTTACAAAACGAAAATGACTATATTGAAACGCCTTTGATAATAAAAAAAAAAATGATTTCTAGTTAAATTCAACAACAATTATTTTATTTATTCAACTATTCATTTATTTTCTTTTATTATTCGACTATGACGTCATTTTACCTTATAAGGGAAAGAGAACACGCAAAATATCCGAGCGTATTACACAGTAGATTGCCGTATTGCACCTTAGTGTCGCGATTTCAAGACACAAGATATTATAAATAAAATAATTTCAGTCGAATAATAAATCCCTTATTCGATGGTTTAACAGATAATACGTGCGGACATTTTACTCATTGCTCGCATTTTTTCTCGCCCCTGCGGGGCTCGAAAAAATACTACGCAACTCGTAAAATATCCGCGCGCATTATCTGTTAAACCATCGAATAAGGCGTATTTAATTCTAAACTTTCTAATTATAAAAATTAACTTTCTCCGTGTACTTTTTCTTTAATCTGCCGCCTAGAATAGCCTTTGCTAAACGCGGGCAGCTAAAATGTAACTGTTTTTTTTTTTAAATAAAGACTTTTTGTTGTTGTTGTTGCATACAGGCCTGTGGTTAGTAGGATTAGTTTCTACGCTACTCCATGACTAGCGTCACAAAGTGTCCTCACCCATAAAAGTTTACTAGAACACACGAAATTCTATCACATTTGAAGTAATATGAAACGACGAACAACTCCGTTAAATATGAAGTACTCGTTAAACGATACTTGCCTGCATTTGTGGACATAAGTGGAGCCCTTCGGGAACGAAGGGCAATGTCGTGACTAGCAAGGAGACGATATTTGCGCTAACGTGTTTCGTCTGGCTAAGATCGGAAATACCTCGTGAATTTTTTTTTTTCATGCTCAGAATAAACATGTTTGTATCATGATTCGTGCAATGCGCCGTCTGATGTGAACACTGTTCATAGTGAGACATGTTTCATTCGATATCAGGATAAACATGTGTCGCCCTCTTGTGAAGTATCAGTTATTATTATTATTCGACTGTGACGTCATTTTACCTTATAAGGGAAAAACAACACGCAAAATATCCGAGAGTATTACACAGTAGATTGTCGTATTACACCTTAGTATCCCAGTTTCAAGACACAAGCTGTTATAAATACAAGAATTTCAGTCGAATAATAAATCCACTATTCGATGGTTTAACAGATAATACGTGCGGACATTTTACTCATTGCTCGCAAAATACTACGCAACTCGTAAAATATCCGCGCGTATTATCTGTTAAACCATCGAATAAGGTGTATATATTCAGTTAGTCTTCAATCAGTTACATTGCATCACACGTACACTAACTTTGCACAGGTCACCAACGAGGGAGGCGTTAAGGACTCTCACATCTATTACGTGAATTTGTGTCGTCCTCTGGTGCCTATGCCAGGCAGGAATTGTCCGGCAGGAGCATGGGCTTGTGGTATTGGAGACGGTGATCGTCTGGTGAGTGACAAACAGCAGAAGTGAGTGTAGATCCTCACAGATCCTCATATTTTTGATGAAATAAACAACGTTAGTGTTAATCAGCTCTTTAATCTGCTAAGCTGCTGGTTTCATGAATAAACGTTATGATTACATGTATACAGCTATTTCAATTAGCGTTGTCGGATGAAAAAGGTGAAAAGCCAAGACCGCAAGGTAGTATGGGATTTTTATTCAATGGCTTTTAACCCTAATCCATACTACCTTGCGGTCTTGGCTTTAAGCTTTCATCCGACAACGTTTATTGAAATAGCTGTATTATGTCATCATTATGATCATGCCCGCAACTGGTATTGTATAATCTTTAGTTTAGTCTAGCAATACGGCTCTTAGTTCGACTATTAGAGTGAATTAGACTATCAATTGAATCTCGAAAGTAGTTTCTCAATTGCTTTGGTTTTGCATTGCTACGCTCTGTGATTGGCTAAAAAGTTTCGCGCCGATTTCTCAGCCAATCAGAAGTAAAACCAAAACCAATCGTCACTTGTCTGCACGCGTTTTCCCGCGCTTGGCGCTCGCTGCATGTATTTGTTTCGAGTTCTGATTGGTTCATTGGATAGAGTGTGTCTGTTTTGATTGGCCGGAGTAGTTATTTTTGCTTTGGTTTTACTACACTCAATTGAAAACCGCTCCTTAAACACATGTATGCGTCCAGATGACCTATCGACTTTCAGGCGATGAACGCATAATCCGCCATGCGCCCTTCGTTACAGTAGACAGACAACGAGACCTATAAGCAAACTAATAACTTTGTTTGTCCAAGGTCGTCCCTGAAGAATAATGCGTTCTCTGGTGTAAAAACAGTAGATACAATGTACAATTGAATCCCGCTAACTCGAACCTACAAGGGAAATCGGAAAAGGTTCGAGTTAGCGGGAGTTCGAGTTATTGGGAGTTGGGAACAGATGACCGGAAATTTAAATAGGCAATACTGTAAATGGTGTTTGTTTAACAGTGCGTTCGACATGTTTGTTGACAGCTGAAAGAAGTAGTATTGATGTCGATTTACGCCCTGCTAATTGTTTTTGTTCACCTTTGGCCGCCATGCCCCCACTTGAGAGTCAATCAACTCGCAAACCTTTTTGCTTTAGTATTATTGTTGTGATTCGGAAGAAGCAGCGTGACGGCTGCGTTACTTTTTTATAGAAAAGCGTAAAGTTGCTTTATAGGGATGATATCTGTTTACAAACATTCTTTTTGTTATTCAAATGTGCCAACCACTGGAACAAAAGAACCCTTTGTTTCGGCAGCCAATAAGGCTCTGGTTGGCACATTAATAACAATTGGTGACGTCATTGATATCTTCCCTATATATATGCGCCACATAGACCGACATATAAAAGCGAACACTTCGTGACATTGCAGCCACGAGTAGATACCGGTCTTCGATCGATGTGCGCGAGAAAGGTGCGCGTTAATGCATATGACGTAATTCAAGATGGCGCCGAAAAGGTACACGAACGACGACGAACGACGAAAAAGATCTCTACTTGGTATCACCATAGTTAATCGAGATACTGGTTATGAAACCTTGCAGACTTCAATGGCGATAACAAAGGAGCTACAATTTATGTTGAACCGTACTTGACCGTACACATATTTTGTTTTTTGATCACACCCTATGACTGAATAACTTAATAGCACCATTTCTATTGGTCAGTTGCTCGAACAAAAGATCAACATCGATTGTGTTGTGCGCGGTCAAGGCCGAAAAACGATAACAAAAAGATCGAACAAAGACAATTCGCTCAAGATAAGGATGCGTTCTCCTAACGTCGAACGGATAAAGGAAACGACCTGAAGGGAAAACGAAATCACTTCGAGTTAGTGGGAGGTTCGAGTTACTGGGGGTAAAATTACAGTAAATATATAAAGCAAAACCAGGGGAAATCGATTTTGGTTCGAGTTAGCGCGATGTTCGAGTTACCGAGAGTTCGAGTTGTCGGAATTCAACTGTACAAAAATTATTTTAACTCTACATACAGTGTACTTATTACTAGGAGTTACCGAAGATAAGTGAAGTGCGTTCGAGCAACAACAGACCGAACAGCTTTGCTGCCGTCACAACAAAACAAATCAACCGAGTCATTCCAAACCAAATCAACCGAGCCATTCTGCTCTCGCCCATGGCGGTCACGTTTACAAAGCAAATGAACTGAGCCCCGTATTTGCGCCAAATGACCCGATGTAGTCAGAAACCAAATGAACCGAGTGATCTGTAATTATTCAACATGGCGCAGAAAAGGTACATCCCTACACTAAAATCTCGATTCTTCGCGCCTGGCCAGCACGTGACATAGAATCTGTAATTATTCAAAATGGCGCAGAAAAGGTACATCCCTCCAAAAAATCTCGATTCTTGCCGCCTGGCTAAAGCACGTGACATGGAATCTGTAATTATTGAAAATGGCGCAGAAAAGGTACGATTATTATTATTATTATTATTATTATTATTATTATTATTATTATTACGATTATTATTTACGATTAAAGGTCTCGATTATCTCGATTCTTCGCGCGTGGCCAGATTAGGATTGCGTTCTCCTTTCAGTCGAACGCAACAACATTATAAGTTTCATATAATTATTTTGTATTTGTTATTTAGGACTTGGGCTATGCAACTGGGCCTCCTGTAGCTAGCGAAGGAGAGGTGCAGCTTGAGTACACCGGCAGGACTAAATGTGGCGACGCTAACGATCCTTCAAAAGTCTGGAAAGTTCATTTCACGTTTATTTGTACTTATGGCACTTTGGTGAGTTCGAAAGTTTCCTTTATTTTCATTATAACACATTAACAAATACTAAGGGATATGTCTGCCTTCAATTGTTTAAGTAACTGAGAAACTGTGAGTAGTACTAACCCCTGAGAAGGATGCTAATCTATCGCAGGATATCCCTCCATCCCCCACCTCCTTCCCCAAGAATTGTCCAAGAGTTCATCGGTACCCAAACTTGGTTCAGTAGGCTACGAGAACGAGTATTCTCTGTTTTCTCTCGGGAATAGTCCAGCGAACGAACCACGCCAGGGCGCAAGAACATCACCTGCGCCGCAGGCACACGTGATTCACCTTGTGGCAGGCATGAGAACGCATGAGTATTCGATATTGCTGCATCTACTGTGGCGGATCCAGGGTCAAGCCCAAATCATACCGTCCAAATGGACGTCGGACACCTTATTGAGACTTTTATATAGTTAAATTTAGAACTAAGCAACCCGAGAAGCTAGGTGGTACAATGGTATGGTAGGCTATGTAAGCCTAAGCCTAGCTGAGGTCACAGGTTCAATCCCGAGTGGGGATTTTAGATTTTCTTTTTTACACTTAAAAATTCATTGAAAACAAGTCTCAATAAGGTGTCCGACGTCCTTCTGGATGGTATGATTTAGGCACAACCCGGATCCAGGCTTGCACTTGTGAGTAGGTAGAGGTGGTGGGGGTTCATACTAATTACTTGTGCTTTGGTGGTCGAGTGGTGTAGGGCTACCGGGAATCGCTGGCCCGCGTTCGAATCCTGGTAAAGGCATCGAATGACTTTTTATTTTTATTTTTTTCCTTTCTTTTATTTTTAAACGGAAATTTGATGAACTTGGCAACCTTTATCGAAAGTCTTAATTTCAGTTCTTTATTTCTAAAATTGTGACCCAGAACATCCGGCTTTGAAAATGTGTTGTGAGTTTTGTCATTTTAATGACGAAACTGTATACCTCAATATATAGCAGTTTTCAATTGAGTGTAGTAAAACCAAAACCAAAGTAATTACTCTGACCAATCACAGCAGTCGTAAACAATCCAATGAACCAATCAGAGCTCGAAGCAATTACATGTCGGCGGCGCCAGGCGCGGGAAAACGCGTGCGAGCAAGTCACGATTGGTTTTGGTTTTACTTCTGATTGGTCAAGAAAGTGGCGCGAAATTTTTTAGCCAATCACAAAGCGTAGCAATGCAAAACCAAAGCAATTGTGTAATTACTTTCGATACTCAATTGAAAACTGCTCTATCATGAATTTTGGGGTGAAGAATCTTTTATTTAGAGCGTTTCGTATTCACGAGTTGGCTGATAGGAGCCTTTGATTAAATTTGTTGTCTGAATTTCAGGGCCATCCAGTGTTAGAGACAAACAAGAACTGCATCGTCCGTATTCGATGGTTAACTTCAGCTGCTTGCGGAGATAATCAGAAAGCAGAGCTTGACAAATGCAGAGTTTATGACAATAGCACTGGAGAATACTATGACCTAAAGCCACTTTCAAGGTCCAGTCAGGATAATAGTTATTTCCAAGTGGTATGTACATTCTATTCTCTTTCGCCACGTTCAGCCGAATAGAATACGTTTACATGCTCTCGCGGTTCCCTTAAAATATATACTCAATTTCAGATCTAAAATCTCTAATAGCTCCATTCTTGACAATGGTATTTCAGATAAAACCTCAGTGTATAACCCTTTCAAGCATACAGCTATTTCAATTGACGTTGTCGGATAAAAGCTTAAAGCCAAGACCGCAAGGTAGTGTGGGTTAGGGTAAATGCATTGCATAAAAATCCCACACTACCTTGCGGTCTTGGCTTTTTCGCCTTTTTCATCCGACAACGTTAATTGCAATCGCTGTTTATTTCCAATTCTCAGTTTCAGTGACTCCCAATTGAATTAACGTGATGTAATTGTTGTTTTAGAGCCAGGATTCTCGCGTTTTCTTTATTTCTGTGTGTCACGGTTTGGACTTGAGCAAAGCTGCCGATTGTACTAAAGATGGTAGAGCTGGTGTGTGCTTAATGACAAAAAAAGGAGATAAGAAGTTGTACAAGGCCTTGGGTCTTTTCAAGTTTAAAGACATGACTTACTACAAAGACGAAGGAATGCTGATCCTGAAATACTGTAGCCATGAATGTAACAGTAAAGGTACATTTAGCCATAGGGCAGTTTTCATTTGAGTGTCGAAAGTAATTACACAATTGCTTTGGTTTTGCATTGTTACGCTTTGTGATTGGCTAAAAAATCTCGCGCCACTTTCTCGACCAATCAGAAGTAAAACCAAAACCAATCGTGACTAGCTCGCACGCGTTTTCCCGCGCTTGGCGCCGCCGACATGTAATTGCTTCGAGCTCTGATTGGTTCGTTGGATTGTTTACGGCTGCTGTGATTGGTCAGAGTAATTACTTTGGTTTTGGTTTTACCACACTCAATTGAAATCTGCTCTAAGGTCAATACATTTGAACCCCGCTTTACGGACACCCACTTAATACAGAAACCCAGTTCCTACAGCCAGTTG
Organism: Cladopsammia gracilis; assembly: GCA_022457155.1. Taxonomy (NCBI): domain Eukaryota; kingdom Metazoa; phylum Cnidaria; class Anthozoa; order Scleractinia; family Dendrophylliidae; genus Cladopsammia; species Cladopsammia gracilis. Next base: position 1,635,275 of record JAJGOT010000051.1, on the reverse strand, counting down.
TCTTGGTCCCAGTCGAACGCCAATAGATGGTTTTCACTCACGTGACCTTCAGTCCTGTGGGACTCAAATGACAAAGGCCATGGCGGCCATGTTGGTGTACATAACAAAAGAAGTTCATTAAAATTCTTTTGTAGTTGTACACCAATATGGCCGCCGTGACGTAACGTACGGACACTCGTTAATACGGACAACGGGTAGTTTTTCCCGTCCCCATTAAAACAATCTCAAACAAATTTAACCTCCTTAAAACGGACAATTTGTCTAATTCTAAGCGATAAAAATGTTCTCAAAGACGCCAAGTCAGTCTCCTACACATATACTATCAGTTTGGTTTTAAGAAAATTACAAAGGTTTGTCTAATCGTTCTTTTTTCTTGTCTCAGTGGGGTTAGATACAGTAATTTACTGTATTTTTCCTTGCAAACAATAACACACTTGAAGGCCCGTGTTCACCCATTCTGCTTTGCGCGCTTGTGTTTTTGTTTTGAAACGGTTCAATTGTCGATTTTTCGATTTTGCGTCTGCGCGAAAATCAGCCCGGGCGCGCAAAGCAGATTGGGTGAACATGGGCCTTTAAATTACGTCATCCATGTGAACCCGCTCCTCTGTATTTGCAAATCCTGATGAAACACACTTTCTCGTGATTTTATACCTACTTCTAAACTCATAACAATTCAATCATACTGTTCGCTTAAACGTTGGTCAACGTTATGTTGAAATATCTTGTAGTCATGAAGAACATCAACTTTTATCTTTGTCATTTCAGAATCCGATCTTATTATATCAAGAATAATATTTGTGTGCGACAAGAACCAATCCTCTGTTGGAAAACCAGAACTAGACACTATTGGGGTATGTTGCTTAAAGCCTTCTACGGGGGAATCTGTGTTTACAATTATTATTGGCGGCCTCGTTAGCATATGCGCCTCATTCTCTAATCGAGCTACAAAATAATCAAATCCGAATATTGAAAGGGCATAGCACAGCTGTTAGCTCTCTCTGGAAATTTAAGCCAGATACAGTCGAACCTCCGCTAACGGACACCTCCCATAAGCGGGCACTTAGTCGTGGTCCCAGCCACATACAAACACTACATTTTTTACCTCCCATAAGCGGACACCTCTCTTAAACGGACACTTTTTCTGGTGAAGATAGCGTTATCCCTAACTCCACCCCTACTCCCTAAGCAGTTTTTGTCCTTTCGTCATTTTTTTTTAATTTTTAGCGCGTCGCGAATTTCAAGACGGCGGATAAATCTTGACAAACGTAGGGGAAAATAGAGTGGGCAGCGGACTGTGAACAGTCCAACTTTTGAACAGGCAGAGATCACATTGTTCCAAAGTTTGAAAATGCAGTCGAATTTAGAGGACAGCGTCTAAGAAAACATCTCAGAATGACTTTGTTGAAAATTTGTCAAAATGAGTTGGTTTTTCTTAAAGTCATCCCTGAATTCTCATTGGATTGTCAAACTCTACGAAAGTATGCGAATTGGTTCAAAAGTGAGCGCCACAGGTTTACCAGCCTTGGTTTTTGAACGGTATCCACGCGACATGTTTAGCGCGAGCACAATCGTTTGTCTTTGGGAACACACTGTTAAAGGGATTATCCCCAAAACGTCTGACTGTTTTTATACAGTTTTCAGCAGTCATTACATTTCTAATTCATAACTCTTACTCTCTGCTTACAAAATGCGTGATTTAGAACTCTTTTTAAATCCTAAAGTCATCCTTTATTAAATAAAAGAATAAAAGATTGAAAAAAACATGCAATTAATTTTGAAAATTTTAGTTTTGTTTTCACAAGTGTTAAAAGCCCTAAGTTTCGCCCTTATCCACCGTAGGAAAAAAGATGGCGGCTGTTCATTTTACCACAATACCTTGCGGACCTAACATAGCACATAAGGCACAAAGAAAGCCACATGTTTACAATATTTGTTAACATGCTACGGACAATGTGTAGACTAGGTTTGAAGATTTGATAACTTTTCTTTACATTTTTATGAACGTTGTTAATGTTTTTGTGCGCTAAGAATTATGGGTAAATGTACCAGTCGCCATCTTTTTTCCTACCGAGGATTAAGACCAGTTTAATAACCGTTTCCACCATTAACCCGTTCACTCCCAGAGTCAGTTATGAAGATAATAATATCGTTCTAACTTTTCAGTCTGTCGACGAAATCCCATGGTGTAATACACCTTATTCATAAATGGCGGCCAATTTATTATTCTTTTGTATTTATTTTAATTAGCCTCACTAGCCTCGTTAGCATGTGCAAAATTCAAAAGAACTTGTACTCTAAAATGAGGCTAGTGAGGCTAATTAAAATAAATACAAAAGAATAATAAATCGGCCGCCATTTATGAATAAGGTGTATACCCTGCGAGCAGTGGATTCTCCTACGCAGAGCTTTGCCGAACGAGAGAGAGAAACTACTGCGAGCACCCGTTAGTTCCTTTGATTTAGCCGCCGTCCAGACGAATAAATTAACTTTGAACCGGTAAAACAAGTTTACAATCATGTTTAGCCTCTCACGCATGCACTCATCCACGTAACTGCTGCGTTTAAGCGAGCCCGATATGTAACAATCAGAATGGCGTCCAAGGTGACAGACATTTTTGCCACGAAACAACGGCATGTACTACAATTTTCCCGCGAAACAACGTCAAATGCATCACGTGGCTGCGCATGCTCAATGAAAAAGCAAACGGTTGCTCGCAGTGGTTTCTCTCTCGTTCGGCGTAGCTCGGCGTAGGAGAATCCACTGCTCGCAGGGTAATAGTGTGATCACTCAAATAAAACCTCTTCAACAGTACTTTTGCATGGTACCATTTGTTTTTCAGTATTTTACAAAATGAAATTTGGGATTTTCCTTGAATTTTGATATTTGGCACTCTCAAGAGTTCAAGGGTTAAAAACACAGGACACTACTCAAACAGAGGTTGGCAAGTCTGTGTGGTGACACTTGTTTGCTTCGCGCTGTTAGTAGAATCACGCTTTAAGCTTATCAGAGTCCGTATTTTTATTTTACACAGAATTATGGTGCAGATTTTACCTGGAGAACACATCTGGTTTGTCCTCCGGTGGAAGAAGAATGCAGCTACAGTACTGCTGGCAAGACTTACGATTTAAGACTTTTAACAAGTCGGACGCGAAGCTGGTATTATGAACATAACAAAGACAGGTATCTTGAGAGATTTAAAGGGATTATGTCATGAACAATTGGCTGATGTTTGGTCTTAACTCCAGAAGCCACGCAGCTCTCTAGAACCTCTAATTTCATTCGACCAGGGTTTCATGCAGCTCTATTGTTTTCAGGGCTAGGGTCCATTGTTGTTGTGTTCTTTGTTCTATTGTTTTCTCAGCCAATCAGAGAAGACCTTGTAAGAGCTGCGAAGCGCATTTCCCTTTCGTAAACGGTCGATGCCATTTTAGCGACACTTAGAAAAATTTTCACCAATTTTAGAATTATTTTTTCTATCAGAAAAAAAAAATCGAATATAATTACCTGGAATCGAACCCGGAACCTCTGCATGCTAACATCTCTCTTTTACCACTAGATCACTGGGTTGATCCGGCAAACCCAAGAAAAATTTAATTATAAAAGGTGCTTTTCTTAATATATATCAATAACGCCACGGGTCACCCTAACCCTAAATCTTACCTAACCATGAATCTAGCTTAGATCTAATAATCGCTTTACCTAGGCCCAATTTGATGTAATAATGATAGCCTATTTTCGTCCCAATCCAGGCATAAACTAGAGAGAAATAGCATCGACCATTACAAAAGGCTTGGTTACTAATGAATGCTAATGATGGCATCGACCGTTTGCTAATAATGGCATCGACCGTTTACGAAAGGGAAATCAGCAGCTGCGATCCACCCTCAAACCTCTGCTACTCAAAGCGACGGAATGAAGGCAATGTATTGCAATGCACTATAACAACTTTAAATTTATACACGATAGGGTTTAATAAACTTTAAAGCCCGATGCTTGTGGGGTCATATAATATTGAGCGACTTCAATACTGTGACGAATGCTTATATGGTAATTCGTCTTCTGTCTTACTTTTTAGATTCTGGATAAACATATGCAGAGGCATAAGTGATGGACCAAAAGGCAGGTTTCATTTACTATTGTTGGTTTTTCGACACATTTGTCTTGCGTACTCTTGCGTACTCTTTCGGACGCTGTGAAGTTGTAACTAACGGGAAAAGTATAATGCAGTCGGATGCACGTTAACTTTCGGCCAATGTTGTCAAAAGTTAAAACTACACTACATAAACTAGCAGTAATCAGAGATTGTGGAGATGCGTTAGAAGGAATTTCCGGAGGAATTGAGCTCCTGAAAAAAATCAATAGGGGTGGCCAAACGGCAGTCCGAACACCAAAAAATCTCAAATTTTTCTGCATGCAAGGCACGGGGAAACCAACACGAAATTAGGATTGCGTTCTTCGAACGCGATTATACCCATAATTGACTCTGGGAGAGAAAGGGTTAACATCGAAAGGAAGATACAGAGTGAATTCTTAAACTACAGCCATATTTTATTATTTTTCCAAAGACACGGAGAAAGAATATGAAAAATTTAGCCACAGTCAGTCTTTTTTCCATGTTGGTCATTCGCAGTCAAAGACACTTGGTTACAGTTACAGTACACTAATATAGTAAAGGCCTGGACACACGGGGCAACTTGTCTTACAAAGTTGCGCGCAACAGTTGCAGAATCGAGTTCTACTTCTGGGACGTTGCGCGCAACAAATAGGCCATTTCCGAGTTGCCTTTAGCCTCTCTATCAAAGCGAGGCTAGGTGCGAAACCTTTCATATGAAAATGAGTTTTCATTCACATGCAAATAAGTTTTATTTGCATGTGAATGGAATCCATTTTCATATGAAAGGTTTCGCACCTAGCCTCGCTTTGATAGAGAGGCTAAAGGCAACTCGGAAATGGCCTATTGTGTCGTGTGACACCGCCAAAAAATCTTGTCCGGGCCTCAATAGCCGTTATCGTAGATGAGTACGCCACGCCAACATATCGCTTTCTTGACCCTATAGTCTCGTTTTGATGTTTACGCTCATCGTCGTCAGAGGTTCTCGTAAACATCAAAACGAGACAATAGGGTCAAGAAAGCGAGAAACCGCTGATATGTTGGCGTGGCGTACTCATCTACGATAAGGGCTATTGTTCACGGAACTGAACCATTATTTTTAGGCTCTTGATACAGAGTTGTCTTTTGGCCAACAAAGTGATAACTAAACATTTGTGATACAGCCCCTTTAAACACATTTTATGTATTTTTAGATTTCCATTTGAGAAGGCCTTTGAACTCCGTTGACTTGTTTTTTTCAGGTTGTCCATCAACAGCTTCAGTGTGTATGATCAGGAAAGGGAGTGACAAAGTGAACGTAATTGGCGTCACGTCTACTCAGCGAATGAGTGTAAACGGTGAGTTTGGGATTTGTATGCAATTCTAAAAGCGAGCTCGATTTCCACTCGTTTAGTAAGGCCGGACGCGGACACGCAAAATCACTAAGTGGAAAACCAAGCCTGCGTGTATTGCTAAGAAATTAGATACAAACAAACCGACCGTAAGAGCACACTTCGTAGACCATACCCTGCGAGCAAGCTATCGGGATCAAGGGAGGGAGGAAGTAGGGGGACGGGGGAAGGAGGAGGGAGGGGGAAGGAGCTACATCCCCTCCCCTGTCTCCCTCCCCTGTCTCCCCTCCCCCAACCCCCGAGCCCGAAAGCTTGCTCGCAGGCTATGTAGACCATTGCCGTGATACCAGAGGATTTGCTGATATAACACTAGAAAACAACAAATTTATATGCCATAGAAATCTTTCGTAAACTGTCATCATGGATGAATTTAATATGGGTGGGGCTAAGGGCCTGGCAAAACTAGGAAACGTCGTTGCGGGAACGCTGTGTTTCTGCTATGTGACTAAACTGGGAAACAGTTGTTTTTGAAGCAACGTTTGCGTCCGAGAAGCAACAGTGTTTTTGACTGAATTCAATACATTTTCTTGTTTCCGAAGAGCAAGATTTGCTTTCAAAACTGATGGGTTTGTTTTTCGCGGCTGAACTCGGAAACATTTTTCCTAGTTTAGGCAGGCCCTTATATCTCATTTCTTTAAACGTTTCGGGACTCCTTTGATCAGGAGAACGAAAAAAGCTTTATCACGCTCGCTTACTGTATACCGTACAGTCGGACCAAAGAAAACCTGGCCGTTGTAGAGAGGTGGCCGTTAAGAGGATAGTCAAAAAGTTATCTATATACGCCTACATGACGTATATCCAACGATGGCGGTAATTTCGCATTTTGACAAGAGAATGCAAAACTGACGGATCGGCCTCGATATTTTTTCTTCAAACTGTGCTTTGTTATCAATGTGTTGAATTATAAAACTATTGTAGGGCTCAAGCTTGCGTGATATCTCATATCACGCGCGCTTTCGCGCTATAATAGGTAAATAGTTGCACTTTAGCCCAGGCTATGAAATGATTTATGCGCCATTAGGTGCCCATGTGATTTACTTAATCCTTTCCCAGAGTCAATCATCGAGGCATGTAATGTAATTCTAAATCTGTCAATAAAATCCTATGGTGTGACCATTCAAATGAAACCTCTTCGACAGTACTTTCGCATGGTACGATATTGTTTTTCAATATTTTACAAAATGAAATGTGGGATTTTTCTTGAATTTTAATATCTGGCATTCTTGGGACTTGAAGGTTTAAGTGCGCGGTTTAAGTAAACGTGCGGGATAACTGATTTAGGCTAATTTCAACTGCTTTTGCAGGTGGTAAACTTCAACTGAGATATTCTGGCCTACCCCCAGTTGAAGGGTGCAGTCCAGAGAAGAATTCCAAAGTAGTGTTCTATTTTGAGTGCGGAAATAACATTGGACAACCACAGTTTCAAAGGTATGTTGGGCGAGAAGAAGGTAGAGCGGTGTCGAAAGTAATTTCGCGATTGCTTTGGTTTTGCAGCGCTGCGTTTTGTGATTGGATAAAACAAATCTCGCGCAACTTTCTCAACCAATCAGAACCTCGCTAGCAAGCGTTTTTCCCGCGCTTGGCGCCGCTTACCGGTATTTGCCAGATACCACGCAGCTCTTTACAACCTCTAATTTCATTGGACCTGTATATCATGCAGCTCTATTGTTTTTAGGTCTAGGGTCTATTGTTAGCCATCGTTGTGTTGTTTGTTCTATTGTTTTCTCAGCAAATCAGAGAAGACCTTGTAAGAGCTGCGTACTGCCCCGTATTTGCTTTGAGTTCTGATTGATTTATTAAATTGTCTGAGAATAGCGAAGGCAACAGCCCATTTCCGAGTTGCCTTTAGCCTCTTTTTCAAACCGAGGTCAAGTGCAAAACCATTCATATGGGTATAAGATTTATTTGCATGTGAAACAAACCTCATATTAATAAAGGCTGATTTAGACGGCACAACTTTTACCTACAACTTTCGAATGCAACCTGCTCACGTCATACATACGACATGAATCGCGTCGTCTAAATCAGCCTACAACTCGCTCACTACCGTTGCATGCAACACGAAAAAAGTTGTAGAATTTTAAAACATGTTTTAAAACCCTACGACATACATTGTTATATGATGTTTTAAAACCCGGCCACATACGTTGTTATATGATGTGAGTTGTATACAATTTTTGCCTGACGCAATCAGCGCGCGCTACAAAAAATCGCATGCGACAAAGTTGTGCCGTCTAAATCGGCCTTAAGAATGGTTTTGCACTAAGCCTCGCTTTGAAAAAGAGTCTAAAGGCAACTCGGAAATGGGGTATTTGCTTTGCTTTTGGTTTTACGAAACTCAAGCGAAAACTGATCTATTGTAATTATCTAAAGAAATTTGGAAAACAAAGAAACAGTTATAATAATTTTATGTCTCTATGTGATTACGTTTCATACGATTTAGTTCCTTTCTTTTGCTGTCGGTAGAACTGCGTGTACTAACTTGTGTATTTCTTCACAGGGAAGAGTGGTCATCTTGTTCATTTATTATCAAATGGAAAAGTTCAATGGCTTGCCAAATATCAAGGTGAGGTTACGTTCACAATAACAGCCTGCGAAACAGCCTCCACTTCTCGCTCCCGACCGCTAGGCTTCTGCCTGTTTGCTCAATCCCCTTGTCAGAGCTGATAATAGGCCATTTGCACGATGACGTCATTTGACTACAACTACCAGAATTCATTTCGTTTTTCCTTTCTTATTTAAATTTTGTAATCCCAGTGCGGTTTAAATAACAATAGCCCTAATTGCACTACAAAACAAAAAACTGAAGGATTCTGGTAGTTGTAGTCATATGACGTCATCGTGCAAATGGCCTATTGAGTCTGTAGATGATTCCCCAAAATGTCACCTTGAAATGAAAGCTATTGCGCAGCACCTTCCTTTGATGCCGTGTATAAGGCTGTATAAGGTGGTTTTAAAATTTTGATTCTGTTGCCGAAACTCCAAAGTGTGGCTACTGAAATGAAAGCTATTGAGCAGTACTTTCTGTGGTGCAGTCGGAGTCGTAGTCGTAGTCGTAAGAGCGCTTCCGACCTAGTGAAAATCGAAAATCAGTCATAAGCTCGACGGAATCGGAGTCGGAAGAATCAGAACGGTTCCATTTTCTTCCGATTCCGCTTATGACTCGGTGATCTTCTTCTGATTCCGTCGGTTTGATTTTCACGAGATCGTAACGCTTTGCGCTTCTGATTTCGACGCCGACTCCGACTTCGTCGTTAGTGAAAACCAACCTTTATGCTGCACAAGGTGATTGTAACTTTTGAGCTTGTGGATGAGGTCTTACAGTGTTCCATTTAATATTTTTTGGCAAGGGGTCATGTAATTTTTCAGGGGGGTCACATAAGGTAGGCCTACCTGGCTAACCACAGCGCGGGGGGGGGGGGGGGGTTAGGGTTAGGGTTAGAAAATATTTTAAATTCGGAAAACATATAATCACGCGTGTAATCTCCCAAGCGACTCACAAAATCAACAAAATGAATACAAAAAATATGTCAGTGAATAGATCGGCTAGAAGCAAACGAAAATCGACTCAACATGAGATGCGCAGAATGAATATTTGCAGGCCATTTTGAAGTGAAATAGTAATAACATCGTTTATACAGAACAAACTTACCCTGGTCTACGCCATCTTTGGATCGTTTTTGCCAGACACTGAACAAAGATTGCTGTTTTGTACGCTTCATTTTGAGGCAAATGATTTCCCGGTGCCGGGTTTACGTGTTTGGGCCGTCACATCGGCCGTTAGTTCTAAGGGTTTAATATTGAATTTTCTCCAAAATCTTCAATGATAGTCGGTCTGTTAGAGTCTAGCTGTTGTTTATGTAACATTTTGGAAACTTGTTTACAAAGAAATGAAATTCGATCGGGGAAGAAATTGATCACGTGCTAGGTAACCAAGGTGAAAACCACATCATCGAACTGTGTTTATTTTATCCTGAACTAACAAGTATGGAAATTAACAATGCCATAGCACGACAATTATTATTTCTGGGGCGCGTTCTCTTTTATTTGCTAAATTACCTTTCATACCGACGACCAAATGGTTCGCCACTCAAGTCGCCTTCGGAATTTTGCTGAATTTGATTGTCTTTTCAAATGTCTTTTCCGTTGATATCTAGTCTTTTCTAGAAACTTCATTTCTTTTATTTACCTTTTTCTCTTTTATGATTATAGTACTTTTATAATTTATTATACTTTAGTCGATTATCGGGTCAGGTAGCCGTTGCCGTCGGGTTTTTGACCCGAGACCCGTCTCTTAAATGGAACACTGTCTTAAATTGTGGCCATTCAAATGAATGCTACCAAGTAGTACTTTCCAGTGGTACTGTTTATTATGCTGTACAAGGTGGTTTTAAGTTGTGAGTTTGTGGATGAAACCCCAAAATGTAATCCATTCAAATGAAAGTTATTGCCTGCCGCAAAGCTGTAACCTGTTATTTGAAATCCTGGTACTTTTTTTCTTAATTAATCCAGGGAGAAACTTGACGAAAACCACTGTGTTGTCAAACATCCTGTGACAGGCGCGCAAATCGATTTTAGGCAACTTGTTGGCAGTTCTGGAAGGTGAGAATTTTTTCGTTGTTGTTTGCCACGCTGTTATTTATCTGTTAAGTTTGTAGTAGACTTGCCACAAGTCGAACTTCGCTTTTTTAGTCGAGTTTTATTCGATAAATTTTTACGCGCGGAATTAATTTAAGTAGAAGAACCTAACTTATCGAAAACTAGTATTGAAAGGGACTTTGAGAAAGTCTAAGATTGTAGCTGTTAAAGCCCGGTTTCCATATGATCGCTACGATCGCTACGATCGCTGCGATCGCTGGAAAAAAAGTTCAGCGATCGTAGCGATCATATGGAAACCACTCTCCAGCGATCGTAGCGATCACAGCGATCGCAGCGACAACGATCGCTGCGATCGCTGTGATTCTATCTTAGCGATCGTAGCGATCATATGGAAACCACTCTCCAGCGATCGCAGCGATCGCAGCGATCGTAGCGACGGCAAAAATACCATGATGCACTGCGTAAGCTCACTCAAAGGGTGCAATTTGGCCCTTTTTATGGAAGAAGTGCAAAGATACGACTGTCTTTACAACAAATTTTAAAAACAATTCACAGCCGCTATGTTGAATTTCAAGAATGAGGCGAAACGATATTGTCAGACCCAGGTCCCCTCGATCTTCATTCACTTTCTCAGCGATCGTAGCGATCGCAGCGATCATATGGAAACCATCAATCGCTGCGATCGCTGAACTATTTTTTTCAGCGATCGCAACGATCGTAGCGATCGTAGCGATCGTAGCGATCGTAGCGATCATATGGAAACCGGGCTTTAGTGGGATGAAAAGCGGTCCGATATGGTCTTGTTAATGAAATATTGTTAACCCGGCATGTTTTGTCACCTTGCTTCAATCTCTAAGGGTAGGAAAGTTAGCTTTTAGCACTTTTTCTAAGAAATTACATAAGAAATTCAAATCCGACTCAAAATATTTCTCTCGTGTGACGTGGATTGAACTTTGTGACCTTCCAAATGAAATCTTTGAGTAGTACTGACCTGTGGTTTTGTTATTGTCATGTACGAGGTGGTTGTAAGTTTTTAATCTGTGGATGGAAACTTAAATTGCGACTGTATAAATAACGCTACTGAGCAGTACTTTTCTGTGGTTCGTGTATTATGCGCACGCTGTTCAAGGCCAATTCAACCTTTGAGTCTGTTGATGAAATCCTAAAGTGTGACCATTCAAATAGAAGCTACCGAGGAGTACTTTCTTGCGGTGCTGTTTATTAGCTATACAAGGTGGTTCTAACTTTTGAGTTTGTGGATGCAATCCTTAAGTGTGACCATTCAAATGAAAGCTACTGAGCAGTACTTTCGTGTGGTACTGTTTATTATGCTGTACGAGGTGGTTCTAACTTTTGAGTCTGTGGATGCAATCCTGAAGTGTGACCATTCAAATGAAAGCTACTGAGCAGTACTTTCCTGTGGTGCTGTTTATTATGCTGTACAATGTGGTTCTAACTTTTGAGTCTGTAAATAAATGCAATCCTGAAGTGTAACCATTCAAATGAAAGCTACTGAGCAGTACTTCCATGTGGTGCTGTTTATTATGCTGTACAAAGTGGTTCTAACTTTTGAGTCTGGATGCAATCCTAAGTGTGACCATTCAAATGAAAGCTATTGAGTAGTGCTTTTCTGTGGTGTCGTATATTATGCTGTACAAGGTGGCTCTAACTTTTGAATCTGTGGACAGTACTCCAAAGTGTTATCATTCAAATGAAAGCTGTGCTGTGCATCCTTCGGTGAAATCCTGAGGTGTGACCACGTGAAAGCTATGGACTGTAGTTTGTTTTACAGGTTTTCTTGGGGTGTGGGTGTGTGTGTGTGTGTGTGTGTGTGTGTGTGTGTGTGTGTGTGTGTGTGTGTGTGTGTGTGTGTGTGTGTGTGTGTGTGTGTGTGTGGCTGTGGGTGTGGGTGTGGGTGTGGGTGTGGGGGAAGGGGGGGAGCAAGTTGGCAAATTTATAGCAGAGCTCTCGCGGAATGCGCGTCGGTCCGTGTGCCGTACGCGTTTGGTAGGGCTAGCTCGCGGGCGCGTATGACGTCGCAAAACATGCGCGTATGACGCGGCACAACATCCGGGATCTTATCAATTTTGAAACCAAAGCGAGGCTTTGTTTTTCGCGCGGCTACATGGCCGAATGTCACGTCAGCTCGGTAAACACTTCGATGTTTTGTTGTGTTTAGTGGAGAAAAAAAATTCAAATTGCAGTCGTTATTTCCCTGCATTTTTTCACGGTTTGCTACTCAAGACAGAGATACTAATTAAGGGATACTCAGAAGCCGCTATAGTGGAAAAAGAAGGGCTTTTAGGGATAAAATCTTGCTTCGAGGAACTTCGTACGTTTTAATCAATGCGGGAGCAATGCGGGGAGATGTTTCTCACTTCGGAATTCAGAACTGAAGAAGCGGAGATTTAAAGAATTTCTTAAAGGTAAAACAAATTACATTTTACGATGGGCGGGAATCTGTGATTGACTTTTTCTTTGTGTTCTTGTTAGTTTTGGAGAATTGTTTTTAAAACGTGCTCAAATTCAGTCGTTTCATGATTTCTTTCATCGAAGACAGCTCGGCCTCGATGCGCTATAAATGGGTCGCGTTTTGCTTTTAAACATAAACTTATGGAGATTTGAATAAAAATTTTCGAAAGAACATTGTGTTGTCCATTTTTATGTGTTTGGTCATTCATTACATAGGTAGAAAAGCGATTTTATGTAAACAAACCAAGATTTGGATTTTATAGTTCCAACTCCACTCGCGTGGCCTTATGCATATATGTTTGTGTATTTTTACAATTTTGATTTCCAAATCAGTTTCTCGGGCAATTTTTGATAAGAAACAGGTGTATTTTATTCGGAAAGTAGTCGTACTAGTTATTCTAAACGGAGAAAAAGTTGTTTTTGTGAACTTTTGTACGGTCTCAATGGACTGTGCAGTCTCAGTGTTTTTGAGAATTGCTGAAATTGAAAAATAGCCCGGTCGTCAATCTTAATTCTTGTGCTTCCGACCTTTCACCTCAGTTAAGTTTATCATCGACTTTCTGTTCAGAGAGCTTCGCTGTTAGGCTTAGCCTATCTATTAAAGAAATAAAAATCGCGCCGAGTCATTATTGAGTTATATAAGCACGCGGGGATTTTTAAGAACACGAGAGAAGTGCAGATAAGCACGAGCCAAAGGCGAGTGCTTCTCGCACTTCTCGAGTGTTCTTAAAAATTCCCAAGTGCTTATATAACTCAACAATGCACGAGGAACAAGTTTTTTATTTCTTTTATAAAATAATAACGGTTATAATGAACCTTACGTCACGCGCGTGCTTTATCGAGTTATAATGAACTCGGTTTAACCAATCATAGCGCGCGCATTTCCTTGAGCATTTTTGCTGCGAGCCCTTTGGCGAGCAGCACACTAATCGTGACAGGCTCCCTGGGTTTCATTTGACCGAGTGAGACCTGGGCGCTTTATATACGGCGCAATAGCTCGTTTTGAGGATTTCGTGGACTTTTTCGTGGACTATGATTTTGAGTGAGGATGCAGTATGTATCGTCAGCGGCAGTAGTTGTAGAATCCTGCGTGGTCAGGATAGGTCTGAACATGTACAACTGTATTAGTAACTGTAAAATCAACTGTATTAGCGCGCGCTAAAATAGCGAATCAATTTCGCGATCATATGGCGAGTAAAATTGTCATTTTAAGAGAAAACATGATTGGTTTTGAACGGCTGTATTAGCAACTTTAACTTTAACTTTAATTAACATAATTGCCTTTAGCAAGCTAATCCGGCAATGGGCGGTCAGAACACGGAAGCTCATGACATTGACAGCGAAGGAAAAAAATTCGGTAAAAACAACTGTAAAAGCGCGCGCTAAAATTGCGAAGTAATCTCGTGATCATGTGGCGAGTAAAATTAGGAGACTTTAGATCGGACGACGAGTACGAGATTGAGTACGAGTACGACTTTTAAAACTTAGTTCGCCGTACTCTAAAGAACCATTTACCACACAAATTTTATACCTAGAGTCTTCTTATCTTCTGGTTTGCAACAGAAGGGACCGATAGTTTTGGGGACGTGACTGGCTTTAAATTCAAAAGTCGTACCCGTACTCAATCTCGTACTCGTCGTCCGATCTAAAGTCCCCTATTGTCATTTTAAGAGAAAACGATGATAGGTTTTGAACAACTGTATTAGCAACTGTAAAAACATCTGTATTAGCGCGCGCTAAAATTGCGACTGAATTAATCTCGCGATCATAGTCATTTTGAGAGAAAACGATGAATGTTATCGAGTTTCTAAAAGTAGTAATTTCTCTCGAGTCTGCAATTGCATGGTTGAAAGATAAAAAACCTGATAAAGAGCAACCACACAAGTCCGGAGTGTGACGCTTTGTTTTTTTGAGCAATTTTTGAGTGACATTTTGTTGTTTTTTTAACTTGTCAAATTTGAATTTTTGCCATTTTTGAACATTAATTAGTACTTTGCTGACGCAATTTGATGACATTAAATGCACTATTTCAGCGCGCGCTAATACAGTTGGTTTTTCGCTATATAGCGCGGCACTCCTAAAGGTAACCAAAGCCGAGGTTTTGCGTTCTTGCTCGAGGTAAGCTGTTTACTTATTACGCAGAGTTATCATGCAAACACAATTTTATCATTCGCTGGAAGAAGTCATGGAAACTATCGGAAAATATGGATTACGAAATCCTTTAGCTTGCGACCGCTGACCAATGTTTTTGTTGAAGTTAATCGCCCCGTCCGGGCCTCGTTTAATTTTGCGTCAAATTTCCCACTATGTAGCACGAGGGAGGAAAGATTGCGTGACAAGCCCTAAGGATGTCTACATTGGACTATGACTATGCGGAGCTAACCCCTCCTCGTCGTATACCCGGGGGCATAAAACATTACAAGCTAAGCAATGGAAAACGACGAATTCTGTACTATTTAGTACTATATTTATATTTAACACAAATTCATGCTTATTATTCAAAAAATTCACTTACATTTTTGGGAAAATATGTACAAAAAAAACAGTAATCATAACATAGCCTATTGACAATCATAAGTATTGACACTAAACTGTATTTGATGAGTAACATCGCAGCACTTCACTGGCTCTCAGCTATTTCTAGTATAAATATATATTACGTTGGCACCATGGGGAGTTAAGGTAAACGCGTTGTTTTTTTTTATTACTTTCCGCAGCACTTGGACCATCCATGGTGTAGATGAGAACAACAAGCCATTCTCGGATTCCATTAACATTTGTGGTAAACTCAGAAAAGATTTATCACCAGACTGTGGAGGTCGGGACGCGATCTGTTTTAATAACGAACGCTATGATATGGCAACCAAGACTTTTTATTATGAAGGTATAAGGGTGAACACGGGGTGAACACATGTTGTGCACCGAATGTACTGTTAGGTTTGGCAATGCTTTTTAACTACCTACAAACGTGACTGGAATTTCTGGAACTGCAAATTTAATGGAGGCCGTGTAAATGCGAAAAGTACGGCCGGAAAAACCGTCACCCTTGATTGGATTGAAAAACGGGTTGGACATGTTACTGAATACATTATTTTCTTCCGAAATGCACAAAAATGAACTTTATTATACATTGGTGTCACTAGCTCGATTTTGATTGGCTATAAGTACGCAGCTAATTATTGCTTGCTGTTTCTGTTACGTCATACCTACAGACAATGAATTTTATGTATGTAGAAGTGACATACCTACAGACAACAGTTTGTCTGCTGTGCATTGATCAGTTTTTTGTGCGCGCTCTTGTCTTTACAAGTGCAGCTCAGGAATATGCATAATAAAACAATTATTGGATTCAGTTTTCGCATGATAGCGATAATTATCAAGGCCTCAGTTTGTGTTATCCGCCTCAGCCTTCGGCTTCGGCAGATAACACAAACTTTGGCCTTGATAATTATCGCTATCATGCTCAACCTCATCCAATAATTGTTAATTAACAATTTGATCAAACTGGTGCTTTAAATGACAAAGATGTAATGTTCAACTTGTCACGAGCGTGGTACAGAGAGACGGGATTCGAACCCTCTGCACACCGGTCGGAGTTAAACAAGGTAAACAACAACAACAACAACAACAACAACAATAACAACAGTCTTACAGACATGCTAACAGAAGACTTGGGGAAAGCCAATAGCGATCTCTATTAAAAAACATCTTGGTACAAAATAAGATTTTCTTATGAACCGTGGAAAAGTTTTTAATGATGATGATAAGCAAGATGGATATATCTTATTAATTTCTTTAATATTAATTTTCGTAGACTCGATATTTTCGCTTGAGATGACAACAACGAAAACATGCGAAAGCGGAAAAGAGCATCCACTTGTCGTGGTGATTAACTTCCAGTGTTCAGTGGGCGCAGGAGTGGTGAGAAGTCCTTTCTTTTTTGCCATTTATTAAATGCGCTTTGTTGTGGGTTTCACTGCACTAGTAGAGTGGTTTTAAAACAAAAATGGGGCGCTTAAAATGCTGAGCTGTCAGCGGTGCGCAACGCAGGCGGCCGCGCGGGAACCAGCGCCGACTGTGGCGGGTTACTAAAATGGCCGGCATTTATGGGGTTTTCCCGTACCATAAACAAACCTGTTGGTTAAGCACCGTGAGTGACACTGCGCGCTTAAATAATGATCCACTTACAGTGAAACGTGCACGCGGATCTCTAACACAATTTCGTGTACGAGGAAAGGTTCTGAGCCACATTGAGGGGAGTAGTCACTATTCACTTTATGCTACAGAAGCTGTAGATAACCGCTCCTCCCCCCACTCCCTCCGCGAAATAGGGTATAGTTTTTAGGGTACGAAAAACTCTGTGAAAAGTTATCACCATTTAACAAAATAACGTAATAAGAGTTACATAAGTGAGGTGTATGTATGGTGCTGTATTCCACGCATTTTGTAAATTAAATGCCTCTAAAGACCAGTGCAATTCCGAGGATTACATGGCGATTTTACTTTAAAAAGAAATAAATAAATAACTAAATAAAATAGTTCATTATCCCTCTTGCTGCCTCATTAGCATTAAGGTATGGGAAAGTCCTCCCTGTCGAGTAAACGACAGAGAGAAGCACGAAGTGCTATGAGAGGCAACGCAAGGGAGGGAGGGTGGGGTAAGTTGTATTCCCCGTGACTTGTTGGCTTAACTGACACTGATGCATTTCATTAAGTTGCTTACATAATGCCAATGACGTCATCGCGAGGGGTCATAAATATTCAATGAGGTTTGAATACTCAATCAATCAGGATACGATTAAATCACTTTTCTTTTTTTTCCTCAGGGAAGTCCAAAGTTTGATTATGCGTCCAGTAACTGCCATCACGTTTTCTCGTGGCCAACATCCATTGTGTGCTCAGGCGACTTGTAAGTAGTTCCCGGGCCTTTATAAATCCTTTTAATTCCAAGAGAAGCCAAAAGCAAAATTTAAAAACATTGTTAAATCTCTAAAAATAAACAGCACCACAGGAAAGGTATGCTGAAGAGCTGTCACTTAAATGGTCACACCTTAGGTTTTCATCTACAGACTTTAAAGATAGAACCACCTTGTACAGCATAATAAACAGTATCACAGGAAAGTACTGCTCAATAGCTTTCATTTGAATGGTCACACTTCAGGATTATATTAACAGACTCAAAAGTTACAACCACCTTGTACAGCATAATAAACAGCACCACTGGAAAGTACTGTTAAGAGCTTTTGTCTTCATTTGAAAAATATCGAAAATCAAACAGTACCAGTGGAAGAAGCCGCTGCAAATATTTTATATAAATGGTCACTCTTTAGGATTTGATCCACAGATCCACAGATCCACAGACTCAAAAGTACCTTGTACAGCATAATAAATAGTACCACTGGAAAATGCTGCTCAATAGCTTTTATTTGAATGTTCACACTTTAAAATTTCAAGTAATACTTAAAAGTTAGAAACTCGATATACGACCTAGAGTTGGGTCTAAGATTGTAAAGATTAACAGTCACCTCGGTTAATTTTTACTACATTTCAACACGTCTCGCAATACTTGCGGCCTGAAAGGGATGTAAACAATAGGCGGAAGGCGGAAATTAAATAAATTAAAATAACCACTCTTCTTGATTTTTCCGTCTGAAAAACTGTGTCCGCCTAGCTCTTTCTCTTTAGTGTAACCATAGTAACAATCCGTGTAAGAAGTGGGCAATTCTCTATTGTTCCGATGCATTTCGCTTTCCCCACATAAGAATGCTTAGATTTTCGTACTGAGAATACATCAACCTATGGACAACATGGTTTTGAAATAAAATTTACTGAAACTTTATTTTAAAGCGATGTTTCTTTTGTGTTACAAGATTTCATCCAATCGTGAGACTCCAAAACAATGGCCAAGAAAGACTTCTAATTTTCCATGTTCCCCACATAGAATTTTTGTTGCGTTAAAAATCACAATAGTTTTCACTAAAAGGGAATCAATTAGTAAACTAGAGATAAATAAATGCGCTGCCTGATAAAGTTATGGTAGATTTTCATGTTTTAGCCAATGAGGTGGACGGTTTCAACAATAGCACAATTCACACCTTTCTGCATTCCGTGGATTTGGGTTGCCTACTTCTTACACGGATTGTTACCTAATAGAACAAACTGGTTATGAAGCTCAACAAATTTCAAAAAGAGTGTGCAAAGCTGTTTTGTTTTATGTTGAACGAACCGTGACCGTGCACATTGTTTTGTTTAACGTGTGAGCCCAAATATTTTTACTGGTCAGTTGCTCATATGCATTTCAATACCTTTGGTGTTTTGTGCATGGTCAAGGCAAACGAACAAAAGAATTAGAGAACAAAACATAGAACAAAGGACTGACTGAGTTTCGTAACCAGTTTACTCTATTAACTATGATGTGACCAACACTGATTTTCCGACGCTAGTAAATAAAATTCCATCTGTTGAAAATCTACAAGACCAGGTCTTAAACAAGGATGTTACCGTATTCACAGAAGCTCTATCTACGTTTTCCCTACTAGCTTGTTTTTTCGTGATTATGTCTTTGTAGGAGTCAAAATGTGACAGACATCCCTGCTGTACATAAAGCGCACAAGTCTCCTGCAAAGACGAATGTGGGAATCGCATTCGGCGTCATATTTGCCGTAATTTTGATTGTGGTGTTTGCAGTTGTTCTTCATAAACCATCCAGAAGGTAACTCGTTTTCAATAGAGTAGAACGTCTACTAACGGCCAGCTCCCCATAACGGCCACCTCTCTACAACGTGCATGTTTTCTTGTCCCTACTTCGTATTCGTTCACTCAATCCTCTCATTGATAAGCCCCCCATAACGGCCACCTCTCTACAACGTGCATGTTTTCTTGTCCTTACTTCGTATTCATTCACTCAATTCTCTAATTGATAAGCTCCCCATAACGCCCACCTCTCTACAACGTGCGTGTTTTCTTGTCCTTACTTCGTATTCATTCACTCAATTCTCTAATTGATAAGCTCCCCATAACGGCCACCTCTCTACAACGTGCGTGTTTTCTTGTCCTTACTTCGTATTCATTCACTCAATCCTCTCATTGATAAACTCCCCACTGATAACGGCCACCTCTCTACAACGTGCATGTTTTCTTGTCCCTTACTTCGTATTCATTCACTCAATCCTCTAATTGATAAGCTCCCCATAACGGCCACCTCTCTACAACGTGCGTGTTTTCTTGTCCCTACTTCGTATTCATTCACTCAATATTCCTTTAATTGATAATCCCCCATAACGGCCACCTCTCTGCAGTGTGCATGTTTTCTTGTCCGACTTCGCATTCATTCACTCAATATTCCTCTAATTGATAATCCCCCATAACGCCCACATCTCTACAACGTGCATGTTTTCTTGTCACTACTTCGCATTCGTTCACTTACATCCTCTAATTGATCTCGCAACATTATTCTAATTTTTTTTGTAAAAGTTAATTGGAAAGAAACATCATGTGATTTAATTGACTTTGTTTTTTTTTTGTTATATTAGACATTCTATAATTTCTTGTTTGCGGTGGAACTTCAAGAGGCATGTCCTTCGTAAAGAAATCAAGTATCCCGTGTACAGATATCAAAAGGTAACCCACTTAAATAAATAAAAACTGTTTTGTAGCGACTTTCTGTAAAACTCGAGCGAAATCTCAAATTCTGGGAAGTCGAAAAAAGCGTCGAAACCTCATTTTTTGCTCACAAATGGGCATTAGCAAGAAAAGAGTACTGACGTAGTTTGTTTCCGCCAGAAGTGATTTAGCTCGCAGAACAACAAAATTAGATCCAGAAATTGGGTACTATAAGCTTTCATCCCACTACGAAAACGAAAGCGCTCAGAGAATTTAGGTAGGATTAAAAAGGTAAAACCTTAAGGGCTAAGGCCGGTTATTTAATCGAACATTAAACGGTATTTAACAAAACCGCGACCTAAATTAATTTCAATCTGGTCAGCCCTAATATTTAAACGTGATTTACTGTAAACAGTGTCCAGGAGGCATATAGCACAGACGAGAAAAAACTTTTATCTAATTAAAATGACCCACTTCTAAACAGATGTCGAGGTCCATTGATAGACCATTTTACAGTTGTCTTCTTAGTGACCTGGCCTTTGAGTGGAAGCGAGGTTGAAATTGACCTTGTTATGATGCAGACCTTTTGAGATTTAAATTCAGCTAGTTAGCATGAGAAACGAATTAAGATACGAAAGGCAGAAAGGTTTGCATCAAAGCAAGGTCACCTCCAGCCTCGCTTCCACTCAAAGGCAAGGTCACCAAGCACACAACTGTAAAATGGACTATTGTCTAAAACCGCGGTTTAAGTTAGAATTCGTTTAAATAACCGGCTCTAATAATCTCGGTTCTCGTTTTGACAGCTCGATACCGCCGATGACGATGATGAAGCAGATTCTCTGATAAAGGAAGCGGAAGGCAGTGATGACGACGAAGAAAATGACGACGACGACCTCTTACCTTTTTAGCCGAGGGGTACTGGGATGCAGAGCACACCGCTGACCATCCAGTGTGCGGATACTTCCGCATCTCACGATGCTCTAATAAAGAGATGACGTTCTGTCACCGTTAAAACAAAGAAGACCGGATTACAGTGTGTACAATCCAGATTCTTCTTGGGATATAACGGATGTTATATTGGGAGAGAAATAAATAGGTTGTAATACCAGCTGGCGAGCCGCCGTAATCTCTCCTCTCGTAGGTAAATTGGCCACAGTAAACAGATTTAAAAAAGCTGACGTTTCGAGCGCTTCGTCTGACAAAACGTGAGCCTTTTTTAAATTAATGATACTCTATCCCGTCGGTGTCCGTATTAGCGATGTTTCCCGGTACCTTGTCTTTTGAGGGTAGGACTAATCTGCGGAACTGCAGACCGCGGAACCTGCGGAACCTAGATTTTTTTTTAATAAAATGATAGTACAAATCATAAAATGGTCTACAAGTGGTTGATTTCTCAATAAACAGTCAGAAGAAAAAGAGATAAAGAAACGAAATGGGAAAAAAGGGTCGGGAACCGGACAAAATAAATTAAGTCACGCGTCACGCAATTGTACGCGTAGTTTTGTTGTGAATGTCGAATCAGGATTTCAGTTTTCGATTGACAGTTCTCCTAGCAAACTGTTACAGTACAAAACACCGTGAGTTTATGTGATGAATATATGGAATATTTGTACTGCAGATATACATTTTAAGCATATGAAATATACATTTTAAGCTTGCTTTTCTCAACTGCTTAAGTTGAGTACATTACTGCGAGGATCTTTCATTTGCTTAAAACGGCGTGAGTTTATTGTACTGAAATACCGTTTATTGTTTAATTTCATGTTAAGGGTTCATTAAAGTAAAAGAAAGTGAAATGATTAAGATAATATTGAAGGTAAAAAGATAAAATTGAACCACTTCTCGGTACTTTGTATTCAGCAGTGCGGTAAGTTGCTCATGTATGTACATTTAAAATCGGTTTTGATTTCACCTTTGATGTCACATCACCCCAGTATAATGCTCGTACAAAGATCTTCGGGTTCAATGTCGTAAATAGGGTGGGAAAATTGAGGATTACCAAAGGTAGTGTTGATTTATTCACCTCCGATCGAGTTTTGACTATGATATCATGACAATTCCCAACTATAATAAGCTGTTAAAAAATTCAGGGAAATGATATATTAACGACTTTTCTTCTTGATGGAGTGAAGGGGCAAGGAAACGCCAACTCATTTTTTTAGCCTTTATAAAAGCATAAATGATATTTTATATCATACTTGTATCTCCTACCTTTCCTAACGCTCGTCATGCTATCTGTGAAAAATCTGCGAAGGTTAAACATGCTGCCCAAATGAATGTTCTGTTTCATTTTGTGGCCCGTTGTTGTTAAACTGTGCTTGCTGTGATAATACTGCTTTATTAATTTCGGTAACCGTAAACACAACTTTTATTTATTAACGTGTTAATCTCTTACGTTCGAATCTCTTTAAAATACCTATTTTTGACAATAAAGTAACTTTAAATACCCCAAACAGTTTCAAATCACTTACAATTTAAATTTGTACCCAGAACAGTTAGAAATCAATTAAAAACCCAACTCAGTTTGAAATCATTAGGGTGAGTTCCTTTGGGTTGATCCGGATCAGTATCAGCGATCCGAGATCACTTGGATCACTGTGCACCTGTGAGTCCTTGCTTAGAGTTGATTTGCCGAATCCTTAGATCACGGTGCCATGATCCAATTGATCTCAGATCACTGATCCTGATCTGGATCATCCCAAAAGAATGCACTCTTAATTTAAACAAATGCAAACAACAGAAGTTATAACTCAATGGAAACGCAACCAGCGGCCATAACCTTAGGGAAAAATAGACGGAAAACAAATTATTTCCGTCCTAAACAGCCATAATTGCCAACAAAACGTTTTACGTGTTTTGCGGTAGTCGTCACGATCTATTTTAGCGACAAGACTTACATCAAAATGAGATCGGATCGAGAAGCGAAAAATCGTACCTGCCACTCTCAAGGTGATGTCAGCGATGACCGCGTCGTGACATTTGTTTTTTTGTTGTTGTTGTTTTTGTCTTGCAAGGAAATCTCTTTCTTTAAAACTTCGGGGCTTTTGAAATTGTACTTTTGTCATCAGATTTTAAAGCAAGCGTGCAGTTAAGTTTCAAACAGATTTAACACGTGCTTACATCGTTCGCGTTTGCCTACACTGAGACAGAAATCGTGCATCTGTGGCTTGGCGGTTCACATGTGTAATTTTCACTGATAAAAGATAAAAGATAATTTGAACCCGAAAAGTTAAATATAACAGACTTGTTCCTCATATCAACCTTGCAGATGTCCAAATTTCAACTTATTGAGAATGCCTGCCTAACGTGCATGCCACCTTGGGCCACGAAGTGCAAATTAACATGTTTTGTCCTTCTTGTGCAAAACTATAACAAGTATTTGCCCAGATGTTAGTCTGAAAATTTCAGATTAAGGTGAAATAGAGTCAACGGACTAAGCGTGGCGCCATTAGTCAATGAAAACCCCGGCCCCCCACCCCCGGTACATAACGGGAATTTAACGCGTCCAAAGCCGGGATTTAACGCACCCCAGTAAGCGGTGAATTTAACTAAACGTCAGTCAATCAGGGAATGAGCGGTAATTTTAGAGCACGCGATTATCTAAAGTGGGGACGACAGCAAGACTCTTCCAGGATGGCGTCAGAGGGGAGAGAGGAACTACGTTTCCTTTATCATTTTTGAGTGCAATCAGTATGTTGAAAGCCGTCTTGCGCCGCAAATTTAAAGCGCGGCTTATTGAATGAATAGTTTTTAATGATAGAACCGAAGACAGATGAAGTTTTGACGATATTATCGACTATAACAACGATCCCGATTTGATTTGTTTCTTTATTTGGTTCGTATGCCCCACCTATGCGGGGCTTTTAACAGAGGTCTTGGCCCCGGAGGCCGGGTATTAGGCCGATTTTAACACTTGGTGAGTGTTAAATCCCCCGCTAAGTCCCGGGGGTCGGGGGCCAGGGGGGCAGGGGGCCAGGGTTTCAATTGGCTGATGCATTAACTTCTTATAATTTTAACTGCAAGTTTGCCGGAAATATATATGGAAAATTGAGAACGCAACTGGGTTGAATACAATCAGATGCCTAGTAACTTATCTGCTATCATATAAATCGCCCAGAATTTATGTTTCACGAAAACTTTCGTTATCAGATTCACAATTCAACGCATGGCGCCATTTTGTTGTTTATAGTGGATTACCGTGAACATGAACGTTTCCTTCTCAGATTAAAAGTGCGGTAGTTTAAAGCTCTGTACATTTTCCTATTGACGGTTAAACATTCACGCCAAACTGCCGCTGGATCTCGCTGGCTTGCGGTGAGTTAATCAATGTCTCTGGTCCGAATTGTAGGAGGCCGGCATGAAAGTATGGATGGCGGACAGCGATACAGGCCAACTGGCAATGGTAGTAGTGATTAGCTTCATTGGAAAGCTTTCGCGCTCCAGTTTTAACAGTATAGACATCTTTCTCCTTATGTTGCACTACGAGGCCGATGAAAGGCGGGCCCATAGGATCGCGAAACAAAAGATGGCATCCAGAGCATTTCTTTATCCTGGCTGTTAACGGCAAGATGACGAACGGGTGGCTATTGTGCCAAGGCATAGGGGTGAAATGCTGCTGTACTTGCGGGATAACGGCTGCAGGGGGACGTGGCTGACCAAGGTGTAGCTGTTGTTGTGGTTGTGTCGGGAACATCATCCCAGACGATTCAGGGGGCGCACAATACGGTGACTGCTGCATACTGGTCGTGTTCGCTTTGTCTGTTCCAAGTAGCCATTCGTTTGGAGAAACTGACGTTGCCGGTGCTACTTGCGTTGGTTGTCGCACCCTCCTAGCTTTTCCTCCTTTTTGTCCAGCGGCTCGTTTATTAACATTCGAAGTTGAAATGTCATAAATGCTGGCCGTCGTGCTTGATTGCCTCACCCATTCCAAGTGCTTGGATAGAAGGCCTGATTTCTGCGCTGCGGCAACTGTATGAGAACATACATTTGGGCTCGATTTGAACATTAAGCAGGTGCAGCTCATTTTTCCATCTTCTGTCAGAGTGACTGAATTGGGGCACGCTGAAGACCGACTGTGAACGGAGAACCGCAGCATACTTTCATCTTCAGATGGCACCTGAACTACAGAATTTTGAGTCGCGAGATATTCCGAAGCCTTGTTCCATATCGAGGCTAGAACAGTTGCCGGGATGTGTGTCAGGTGTGCTTGCGAATAGGAAACTGATAACGGTGATGTAGGATGAGAAGTTGCTTGTTGGTGCGCACCTCTAGCTGCCTCTAGTTCTGTTTGCATGACCAGTTGAAGATGGCGCTGCCGCTGACCCTGATTCATTCCATGCATCCACTTGGCCTCCTCTACTTCAAGAAAGGCGAATTCGGGTTTAAATCTGTACTTCCCTTTTCGTATGACAGCTCTCAATTGCTCTTGTCGCTGACTCTCTCCCACCGCTTTTGATAGAACAATGAACTCGGGAAGGGACATTTCTTCGTATTCAGCAGCCTCTTTAAGGACGTGGTTGACACTTTCAGATGGATTAGTCGTGATATTGTCATCAACCGCCAACCCTGCATTTTGTCTGGCTTCTTTGGAGAGGGAATTCTTCATCATGGAACTGTGCTTTTGTAGCCACGTGTAAAACTGAGGACTGCTTCCAGCCGGTCTGACGGCTAGCTCCCTAGTCGTTATCTCATTTTCAAGAGACATGAGAAGTGCGTCAAACGTTTCCGAATCTTGAGAATCCAGAAGACCTTCATGGTAAACGCCACCCAGCGAGGTTCCGAAAATACAGTTCAGGAAATATGTCTGGTCCTGCCCTCTGATTCCTAGAGAATTTAGTTGTTCATTGCAGTTTCCTCTGAAATGACGTCTGCAACGTAACAGCGGCATTTGGGGATAAAAGACATTTAGTGCTTTGATCAATCCGGGCTCACCATCAGTAACCACACTTCTCATGTCGGCAATGCCGTTATCGACTTCCCTTAGCTTTGCGGCCAAATGACAATATGCGCTGTAGCTCCTGGTCATGTGGATAAGTGTTGGACCAACGAATGTGGGAGATTTCTTGTCGTCAACGTTCTCCAGAATGAGATTCTTGTATGCAGTTGGGGTAACGTAAAATTCCCCAAGATTGAATGTCGTGTCAATCCCCAGAGGATGATGCTGGAGAGGACTTGAACAGAATCTTGACAAGTCATGGAACTGATAAGGGAAGCCAACCATACACATTGGTTCTGGCCAAGCTGTGATACCATGGAGGAATTTCTCTTCGCCATGACTTTCCTCTTCTGCAGCCATTATCATGATGCTATGAACCTTGTCTTTGTTCGCCACGTCAACTGGTATCCCTTGCTTTTTCTTTTCTTTTTCCTTCACAGAGCTTCGCATGTTTTTAATTTGCTTCAAATCTCTGGCCATAGCAGCACTACTTTCTGCGTTGATCATGTTTGCTTGCTTACAAAGATTACCCATAGCTTTCTTCGGCTTTTGATGACGGACACATTCTTTGATTTGTTCACGTGTCGTATTATTCACTGGGAAAAAAGGGACCTTCTTATCTCTTTTATTACCATGTGCCACGACTTGAAAGTTGCGCTCCTCGCTTTTGAAGACGTACTGCAGGATTGCTAGATCGTTTACAACATTGCCGTTTTCTTCCGCATACGTTATGATTTGCTGAAAATCTCCACAGGATTTATTCTTGCGATAGGTTCTTCTGATGATCACATATTTGCCAAACCTTCGTCGTTCATCCGGCTTCAATGCCCGTTTTGCAAGCATGGTCTTCTTTAGTCTTCCATCTGCTTTCCTTTGAACTTCGTATGTCCACACGCGCGTACCGTTATTACGGTAGGTCCCGTTGTCATCCGTGGGAAGGTCTTGTAATGGGACAGCATTAGCATTAATAAGAAAAACTGCATTTTGTTGCACGTGCATTGGCTGTTTCATGCAAACATACTCATGGCAATGTTCTCCTAACAAAATGTCAATGACATCATCCAGGGAAATGCCAGGATTGCTACCTTTATGAAAAAAAGGCGTATCACTTGCGTTTTTGTATAAAACTGGTGACTCGGATTCATCTGGAATCCAGGAAGTTGTTTCTTGGGAGAAATCTGTGTCACTGTCGATAAATAAAAAACAGACAGCATTTGAAAAAATTCACAGCAATTTTATTTTGTCCTGTTTATATAACTTTTGGTCTTTCATAAAATTAAACATTAAACACTAATCAACTTAAGAGATATGCATTTTTATAAAGGTACAAGTATTCGTATAAAATAGTGCAAACAAAACTTTATAGTGAAGATAGTGAACTAGCTTAGTACCTTTCGTCCTCCTCCTCTTCTTCCATAGATGAACTTGATGAAGTTTTCCTATGACGATTTTTTAATGAATTGATAAATTAATGGGATGTATAATTGTAATCATTATTGCCCAACCACGTCCTTGTTTCATCACCATGCATGATGTAATTTCTCGGGTCGTAAAGTTTAAATACACAGAATGTATATATATAAATTAAAATACATATCAGAATACCAACGTATACAGGTTGCTAAAGAATTCGCATCAGAACAACTTTATATAACGTTTATCATTGATATTAAAGAAGCGCATGCATACCTGTTGATCTTTTTCTTCGAAGGCGACTCTAGGTTATCCATTGCACGCTGCAGTTGAAATACACTAGCAAATAGAAAGCAGAAGGATATTTTTAAAGAGCCAAAAGGCTTTGCGTTGGTACAAGCAATAACAAATTTATTTACAATTTACTTGATGCATTTTTTTAAGACAGATATGTTCACTGGAAGATACAATATTTACAACTGCGCTATTACCTTGACAATAGCTCATTGTCACTGTCACTGTCAATAGGAGACTCTTCTTCCCTAAATATAAAAGAAGTTTTGATAAAATGTAGTTACACTGTAAGAACGCTTGAATCGCGAAAGTACAGTTAAACTTAACCGGGTTATTTAAGAAAATGTATGAGCTCGAGGAATGCTTAAGTGTCCGTAATATCGGGGTGTCCGTAGAGCGGGAGGTTAGTAGCCACGGGGTCCCGGTAATTGTGTGTCTTTTTTATAGTTGAAAGGCATGTATTATCAACTTATTCAGGAATTTTGCAATAAGTAAAATCTATAGACGAAGTGAATGAGTTTCAATGGCACGACTTGAAGGGTGAAATTTAAGTGGCTTTTCCTCTCTAAATATTATGTACGCTTTTCTAATA
The DNA here is from genome assembly GCA_022457155.1 of Cladopsammia gracilis. Lineage (NCBI taxonomy): Eukaryota > Metazoa > Cnidaria > Anthozoa > Scleractinia > Dendrophylliidae > Cladopsammia > Cladopsammia gracilis. Next base: position 1,606,866 of record JAJGOT010000051.1, on the reverse strand, counting down.
GCAAAACGCTGCACATGTCGCGTGGATCTTGAATTAGTTGGTAATACATGTATTTCAACTAAAAAGAGGACACATAATTTCCTTTCTGCGTAAAATGATATCCCTTGTTATCGCGACCACAGGGCCCCGGGCACACGTTAAAATCAATGCTTTTTTTCTTATTTGCCTATTGAAATCGCATTGAAAAAATTCCGGGAAAAAAAACATCTCGCCACAAATATCGCGAAAATAGGTATCAATGAGGTATGTCAAGCTACAGTATTAGAATCAGAACAACTTTCCTTGCCGGGAATTTTTATAACATTATCAGTTATATTAAAGAGGCGCATGCATACCTGTGGATCTTTCTCTTAGAACACGTCTCTTGACTATCTGTTCCACGCTGAAGTTGAAATACGCTAGCAAACAGAAAGCAAAATGAATTAGCTAGCTTGAATTTTTTAAAAATATATGGATGAGGTCGTTCATGTTGGTTACAGCTGATACAATTTTTTTAATTCACTTGATGTCATATTACCTTGACAAGGGATCACTTTCACTATCACTTGGAGACTCGTCGTCCCTTATAATTTAACCAAAAAATAACCGACATTTAGAAAATAAAGAAAATGATTTAAGTAAATGAAGGCATAGGCCAAAAAAAGAAATGACGATGATCATGAAAGAAAGGCACGAAATTAATTAACTCTATTGTGGCACCCTAAAATACCGGTAACACCATTCCTTTAGGGACTGTGCAATAATTAGTTTTTGCACCCATCTGACTGACAAGTTTATCCTAATCTCATTTCTCTATTGACCTCAGGAATACCAATTGGCCTGGAGATATCTGCGCGAAAATCACATTTGCTATATTAATGTAACGTCTGAAAAGTGTACCAGAAAAACTTGTCACATTTCAAAGCAGCCGTGAACTTAAACCTTTAGGTGAAAAAATATGAATGAGCAAGGAAGGTGCTAGGCGCGAGGGGGTTTGGGGGCATGCTCCCCCAGAAATTTTTTTTATTATTTTTAGGCCTCAAAAATGCCATTTCCAGTGTTTTTCTAAAGGAAGACTCATAAGAAAGCTTTAATTTTAAGTGAAATATCTTTGGTATTGGAGTTTTTAAGTCAGTTATATCAGTTGCCCTCCTTCCAGTTTCCAGAAACTTTACATGTTAACCTCCCACCCTAAGGCTGTGAGTTTACATCATCCCCCCCCCTCTGGTTTTACTGCCCCCTCCATGTTATAATTGCACAGTCCCTTATACAGGCTTTAAAAAATAATTACAACATTCAGTAAAGTTGGGAAAAAAAGAGATTTACATGCGGTGAAAAATTTTGAATACAGTTACTTTAATTAATTCCACTCTCTGTTTGCTCTCGCAATAAAGCTTGCCACTTGCCACTTTCCGATTTAGCGGATCGTCTTTGTCCGCCTAAAGTGTACCATTTAGTTAAGTGAATTTTCCGTTAAATTGGAAAACACTATTGCAAAGTAAACAGAACTAAACGTTTGATATATACCTTTTACTCTTTCTCTTAACTGATGGAGCTTTCTCACTGTTGGCACTAAGGAATTTTCATAAAATTAAGACTTTTATTTCACTTCACTTGCACAGCAGTTCAACCAGAAATCGCGCGCTTTGAAAAATTACAACCGAAGAAAGGTTCAGTTCATTCTATATTGCACCAAGAAAGCAGTAATAACTATTTTCAAAACTCGGCAAGATATGCAAACTACTTGAGAGGACTTGTTGGAAAAGGGAGAAATGTATGGGCGACAGACAGCTTCGCTACCTGGACAATATTTGTGATAACTGTATCACATATGAGGATATAAAATCCCCAACTAAGGTACTAAATATGGTTAAAGACTGAAAAGAATACGAATTACTGCGCTTCAGAGTTCACTGGAATATCGTTAAGCAGGCCATGACATTATTTAAAGGAATTTTCATTCACGAGTGAACTTGTTTATCCATTAAAATGACTTTAACAGAGGGAACCGCGGCAAACCAAGCTTGCTCCTCGCACATGGTCAGGATAAAGCCGGTCAATTGGTCATTTACAGGATAAGAACTTGTATTCTTTTATCTCCGTTTTCTAACCTGAAGCTATTCTCCATGCTTGAAACTTCCACATCACTACCATGCAAAGAAATGCGAAAATCGATTAACGAAAACACTTTTTCAGCATAAAAACCTGAAGGTAATTATCCACATGACATGTACGCGACTTGAAACAAAGTCCACGTTTCCCTACCTGTCCTCAGTCAAATCGATTATTTCAGGCTTCTGCATCCTGTTTCAAGAAAGGTCAGAGGCATTAATCTACTTCTAAAATGCAATCGAATTAACTCAGCAAAAGATTGTTTTACTCACCTAAGAGTAGACCGCCATTCGGCCATTTTGACGTGAAGTAGAACTGTCAATCGAAAACTGAAATCCTGATTCGATATTCACAACAAAACTACGCGTACAATTGCGTGACGCGTGACTTAATTTATTTTGTCCGGTTCCCGACCCTTTTTTCCCATTTCGTTTCTTTATCTCTTTTTCTTCTGACTGTTTATTGAGAAATCAACCACTTGTAGACCATTTTATGATTTGTACTATCATTTTATTAAAAAAAAATCTAGGTTCCGCAGGTTCCGCAGGTTCCGCGGTCTGCAGTTCCGCAGATTAGTCCTACCCGCATTTGAGAACTGTTTATTTTACCAGCCGGATGCGTGAACCATTAGGTCACACTTACATTTTCGCGCCAACAATATGCAAATTAAATTCGATATTGTGCAGACGAAACAAGTCGACTCGCGACTTCGTCGCTCGCTTTTCGCAACTTCGTCGCGCTCTCGTGGGCTTCGCAGTCTACTTGTGGCAAGTCTAATTTTTGGCGCTCATTTATTTCAAAGTCCTTCATCGTGTTCTGAATTCTGGTGATCTTATATGGTCAAATAAGGGTCAATAAGAAACTCTTCCCGTTTCACAAGTGGGTTGGGTGATTAGGTTTGGGTAAGAATTTTTTTCTCCAAACTTTTGGCGGTGGAATTTTTTTTTTCTGACATGCAACGGTGTCGAATTTTTTTTTTTTCAGCGTTATAGCCATGCAAGATTTTTTTTTAATACAATTTTTTCTTCAAAATCAAGGATGTGTGGACATAAGTTTAACATAACTGCTTGCCTATAGGAAAACCACATTTAACACTTAAATGTCGGACTGCTCTGCGTAAAATGCCATTGAAATTAACATTATAAGAATTTTTGTTCTTTGGCTTTTAATACCAAGATTATGAATGTAATATATATAGATAGCCCAAGCCTAACAGCGTCGCACTTTGAACAAGCTTAATTAAGGTGAAACTTAACCAAGGTGAAACTTAACTAAGGTGAAAGGTTGGAAGCACAAGAATTAAGATTGACGAACGGGCTATTTTCAATTTTAGCAATTCTCAAAAACAGTATTACGCGACTGTCTGCACAGTACATTTTTATAGACCGTACAAAAGTTCACAAAAACAACTTTTCCCTGTCTAGAATAACTAGTACCACTAGTTTCCGAATAAAATACAGTTTTTGTTTGTCAAAAATTGCCCGAGAAACTGATTTGAAAATCAAAAATTGCAAAAATACACAAACATATTTGCATAAGGCGATACGAGTGAACTAGAACTGTACTATAAAATCAAAGTCTTGTTTTGTTTACATAAAATCGCTTTTCAAACTATCTAATGAATGAACAAACACATAAAAATGGACAACACAATCTTATTTCGAAAAAATTTATTCAAATCTCCATTAGTTTACGTTTAAAAGCAAAACGCGTACCATTTAAGCTTAATTATAGCTCATCGAGTTCAAGCTTTCTTCGATGAAATTCAAGAGATCGATACAACTGAATTTAAGCACGTTTTAAAATCAATTCTCCAAAACTAACAATAACACCAATAAAAAGTCACTCACAGATTGATATCAACATAAATTCTCATCGAAAACTTAATCTTTTTTACCTTTAAGTCCCTCGCTTGCTTGGTTCTGAAATCCGTAGAAAACAAATATCTCCCGCATTGATAAAAACGTAATACATGAAGTTCCTCGAAGCAAGATTTCATCCCTGAAAGCTCGTCTTTTTCCACTAAAGCGGCTTCTGAGTATCCCTTAATTAGTATCCTTGTCTTGAGTAGCAAACCGCGAAATATTAAGGGAAATAACGCCTTTAATTTCAACGGTTTTCTCCGCTTAGTAAATTCACAGCAAAACATCAAAGTGTTTTTTCTAGCTGACGTGACATTCGGCCGTGTAACCGCGCGAAAAACAAAGCCTCGCTTTGGTTTCAACATGACGTCGTACGCGCATGTTTTGCGACGTCATACGCGCCCGCGAGCTAGTCCTGCGCGAAGGCAAGCTAGTCCTGCGCGACGGCGGCGGCGGAGGTCGGGCACACGCGCGCCCGCGAAACATTCCGCTAGCCATGACCATGAAAAATGACGGGCATGGTTCTATGAGTATGGAGCTGCGCAGCCAGGCCTTCGGCCTGGCAAGTGCTCCGCTACCAATACTGACCTTTAAAAAATGCCCTTAAACTTTCTCCATTTTCTATATCTCATTTAAGGTTAACTTTTTGACAATTGGCATAAATGTACACTGTATGGAGAACCCATCCCCCTTGCTGTATGTTCAGATGGTTATTTCCCTGAGAGATTGGTGCATTTTTTTCTTGAAATAGGTTACAAAGTAGTGACAGGCCTGCACGACTCCCGCTGTTCGCTAATGTGATGTTCTCGCCTTTAGAGTTTCGCTATAACGAGTATGTCTTAAAGCGATTTCCCTCTTTTATAAGAGATAATGGGAGGCTCTTTATATATCTCCCTGGCAACAGTTGGTTCTGTATGAAATGCCATTTATCCATAAGGATTTTCTTTAAATTGGACACCGCTGGTGATATTGTGTGACAAAAGGTAGAATTTTCTTGTATCCTTTTTCCTTCTGTCGAAGGGCCAACTTTCTCTCTTCGAATTTCATTTCTGAGAGGACTTTATGAACCAGAGTATGTGGATACCCTCTCAAATGTAGGCGTGATTTCAATTTTCTTATATTCTCTTCAAACGTTATTTTGCGTAAGTCGAGGATAGACGTTTCTTTAATTCTATCACCTTTGTCGACGCACGTATCCAAGAAAATAGTTAAATTTCTTTCTCTAAGATTTCAGTCGTAAATGTAATGGTTTTGGTGATATCTTTTAGCCTGTTCAATGAACCCATTTATTTCCTCTATGCTGGTGTTCCACAAAGGGAACACGTCATCGATATATCTTAATTCAGTATTTTGTATTGGTGGGGCTAACTCGCGCATAGAATGAGCTCAACGAGAGCCGAACGCGCGAGCTTATCTAGGGGTTCCGGGGTGTCTGAAATCACCAGAAACGTGTTTATTTCTATCAATCCTAAGAAAATTTTGTCAAATTTTTATCACCATTCTGTTAGTTTTTTTTTGCACGAAAACGTACATTTAAAACATAATTATAATATGGTATGGCGTTCATTCAAAGTGAAAAAAGCTTAATATTAAAGCCAGTCCTTTATTTATGTTCTTTTACCATTTAAAGTGGATTTCACCAAATAGAACAACTTATCAAGAAAAAAGAAATGTCTTAAAGTTCTCGCATTGGACCTATTTCGGGTTCATGATATGCTAGTCCAGTTAGTGGGCTATATGAAGGAGGTCAGCGTCAGTAAATGTTCCAATGTTACGTTTGCGGCTTTCATTTCGACTGACAAATTTGCTAGCCACATCAATTAACAAGTCGCCTGTGTCAGTTCTTGTCTTGTGCGTATTTAAGATCCACTTATGTCGTAACTCATGTTACGATCGTATTTAAGATCCACTTATGTCGTAACTTATGTCGTATCCACTTATGTCGTAATGCATGTAACTCGGACCTTGGGCACTTCATATTACACACAATTATTTGTAATTTCCATGTAACTGTTTACTTAAGACAGTTGTGTCATAGTCGGCATTGTTGTGGTCATTGTAAATGTTGTTGAGCGAACCAAAAAAACACTTTGGGTTTGCTTTTAACACAAAGATTTGAAGTACTTTTCGAAATGCAAAAAAGAAAAAATTCCCGGCAAAATTATTGGTGGGGCTATAGCCCACCCAGCCCCACAGCTCCGCGGTCGCCCTTAAGATTTCGGTCTCAACCGCTGCCATGAAAATGTTGGCAAAAGCCACTGAATTTTTGTTTTCATAGGGGTGCCATGTGCAAAATGCGGTAAAATGTTAGTCATTTGAATATACTTTGATTTACAAAGTGTATATAAGGTGCCAAACAAATTTCAATGCATTGGCATGGAAAGACCTTGGTTGGATATTTTTTTCTTGCTCGAGATCGCTGAGGAATTTTTTCTCCCGAGGTATTTCCTTGGAAGATATTTTTTTCCCTCAAAATGAGTCTGCAGCATATTTTTTTCTGAAATCACCCAGCCCCCCCTCCCGCCCCTCAAAAGTGAAATGGTCGGCCCCTTACGAAAGACATCAGAGCTGTCAAAGCCAGGCAGACACTGAAAATCAATTCTCACTATCTTTTGCCGTTTCTCGCGTGGGATGATTTTCACGCGTGCTCGCGTTTCGCTCGTTCTACTATCCCTGAGGGAAAAGGAGGGACTACTTGCAGTCTACTAAGTCTCAAGCTGTTGCAGTGCTATATTTTTCTGACTTTTCTGTCTTTTCGCGACAAAATTATCAACAAAAACAAAGGATATTTATTTAACAAATAAATGATTTTATGCACTGTAGCAGTGAATCTGTTCTGCGGCTTCCGGTCAGGTGGTGGTAAGGAGATACCCTTACTAGTCACACTATATCAAGGCGCGGATGGTTCATTTGGTCCTCTTTGGCCTAGAAAATCCAACTGAGTACTGTGCTACGTCCATCATTCAAGGGAATCTCTCTATTCCCAGCAAACAGAACGCAACCAAGGCAACAATACTAGCAGTTTAACAAAATTAATTACTAAGGCAATGGGGCATAAAGAAACTTAAGATAACTTAGACGTTCGCGTGATCGCTAAGAGAAAATAATATATATAGATAGGCTTAGCCTAACAGCGGAGCTCTCTGAACAGAAACGATGATGATAAGCTTAACTTAGGTGAAAGGTCGGAAGCACAAGAAAAATTAGAATTAAGATCGATGACCAGGCTATTTTTCAATTTTAGCAATTCTCAAAAACAGTAAGCTTATTACGAGACCGTCTGCACAGAACATTTAGACTGCACAAATTCCACAAAAGCTCACTGTTTGAGAAATGTGAAACCTCTCTTGAGTAGCAAACCGCGAAAAAAAAAGCAGGAAAAAACGATTTTGCAAACCGTTTTCTCCGCTAAACACAACAGTGTTTTTTTTCTTTTAAAATGTTTTATTTATCAATAACAAATCCCTAAAGTTTACAATATTATCCTGAGAGGCTAGTCATTTCCGGTTACAAGGCATCCTGAGTTAAAGCTAGTCATTTCCGGTTACAATAATACAAGGTCAGTTCCGGTTTACAGTCACTTGAAAGTCTAGTCCATAAGGGATTATTTATAAAGTTCATTTCCGGTCATTTGGTCCACTTGAAAAAAGTCCTTTCTGGTTTGCACATGATTACTTTAGTCATTTCTGGTAATGAATGATGAGTTGCCAGTAGCTAAATTATTAGAGTCACAAGCTTTGACTGTTGCATTTCACAAATATTCGGATTACACCACAAAGCAGAAAATTTCTGTTCGCGGTGGGGGGGGGGGGGGGGTACTCCCATATATGAGCTATATAGGTATGTGCCGCTGTGAAGGGTATGGTTTTCAGGCAGTTTAGTCTGGGATAGGGTATAGTAATCAGAGATTTTTGGTCCAGAATAGGGTATCATTTTCTGCGAAACTGATCAGTTGCATGAAGAATTTAGTCTAGACGAGGTTTACTGGCAAATGGCATTTAATAATCGGTAAGGTGTGCTGTATGACATTTTTACTGACCCCTGGTATCTTAGACTGTGATAGTGAATGAGTTTCTGCAAAATAGCGAGTCTAGAAAAGGTCTAGGATAGGGTAGGATTTTTCGTTGTTTAGTCTAGAATATGGTTGCATAATGCAGCTAAAATGGTCTAGTATAGGTTAAGGGTCTCAGAGTCCAAGCAGCACACCCCCGCCCAAAAATTTGCAAAGTACCCCCCCTCGGTCAATTTGCAACTGTGTTGTGATGTCATTCCTTATGTCTCTTACAGAAGCCCGAGAGTTCTCGGTGCTATTGTGAAAAGTTGCTTTATTTCAAAAAACCCATATACCATAAAGTATGGTCTTAATGAAAAAGCTTGCTCGCATGTCATTCTCGTCGTCAGCAGAAGTCCATTAGGTAAAAGAAAATAGTCTTAACATTAACTAAAAACCTAATATTGAGTAGTGCCGATAGGGTGGGAGTGAAAACACCCCACACCCTTACACAGGTTCAAATTTTAATCTAGCTTGGAAAGACGTGGTAAACAGTTATCTGGTTCCACATTTGCATTACCATTGCTAAACCAGACACCCAAGATTCGCATTCTTGACACCCACGTCAGGCCATAAGGAGTGTCCGGACGTGAGCACCAAGCTCCTAACTTCATGGCTTAAGTAGTCTTTGCCACATTTAATTTAGTCCCTGTACCTGTCTCGTATTTGTGAAGTAAGGTAAACAATTTGTCTAAAGAAAAAATGTTGTTTACAAAACATGTGGAGTTATCTGCATATTGGCGAATTTTAAAACGCTTTCCTCAGGCTTCTGGATGGAGAAAACCTTCAATAGTATCATCCTTTCTTATACTGGTAGCCAAAACGTCTGCGCATAAAATGTACAAAAGTGGAGACCGGGGATCTCCCTGCCTCACCCCCCACTCGAGTGGAATTTCTTTAGTCAAAAAACCATTAACTATAATTTTCATATTTGCTTGACAGTATAATGTAGATATTCAGCAAGATACCAGTTTCATTGGTAATATGTATATAATCTAGAGGGTCACGCAAGAGAAATAAATTCTCAAAAATCGTCCTACCTGGGACGGAACAAGTTTGATCTTCTTGAAATAATCGAGGGTAACACTTTTGAAAGTCTGTTTGTAAGAGCTTTTGAACAAATTTTGTAATGAACATTGAGTAGCGAAATGGCCGGGCCACCAATTTTTTGAGGTTTTTCTTATCATCTTTCTTGTAAAGTAATCTAGTCACGCTTCCTTGCATTGAATCACTTAAAGAATTATTTTCCAAACTAAATTCATAATTTCGAACAGAATAGGGCCTAAAAGATCCCATAATTTAGCGTAAAATTCTTGAGGTAATCCGTCTGAACCGGGGGTTTTCCCTGAAGAAAGTCCATGCATTGCGTGGGTAATTTTATCCTTCGCAGGATAAAATTTCGCTCTCACTTAATCTGTTTTCAAGTTTGTTCAAAAATTCGGTTTGGACTGTTAAATTAACAGGTTTTTGCAAGTACAAATTACGGTAAAAATCGAAATGAGCCGGAGAAAAGGAACAAGCTTAACTAAGGTAAAAGGTCGGAAGATTGACGACCGGGCTATTTTCAATTTTAGCAATTATCAAAAAAACAGTATTACCCGACAGTCTGCACAGTACATTTAGACCGTAGAAAAGTTCACAAAAACAACTTTTGTCTGTCTAGAATAACTAGTACGACTTCTTTCCGAATAAAATACAGTTTTTGTTTGTTAAAAATTGCCCGAGAAACTGATTTGGAAATCAAAATTGCAAAAAAATACACAAACATATTTGCATAAGGCGACGCGAGTGAAGATAGAAAATCTAAGTCTTGTTTTGTTTACATAAAATCGCTTTTCAATCTATGTAATGAATGAACCAACACATAAAAATGGACAACACAATCTTCTTTCGAAAAATTTTATTCAAATCTCCATAAGTTTATGTTTAAAAGCAAAGCGCGAGCCATTACTAAGAGCTCATCGAGGCCGAGATGTCTCCGATGAAAGAAATCAAAACAACTGAATTTAATTGAGCGCGTTATAAACAATTCTCCCGAAAACTAGCGAGAACACAAAAACGTCAATCACAGATTGATATCAACATAAATTCCCATCGAAAAATGTATTTTGTTTTACCTTTAAGTCCCTCCACTGCTTGGAAATTGTTTAAATCTCCGTTTCTTCAGTTCTGAAACACGAAGTGACAAACATCTTCCCGCATTGCTCCCATCCTCGAGGCAAGATTTTACGTAGATTTTATCTCTGAAAGCTCTTCTATTTCCACTATAGCGGCTTCTGAATATCCCTTAATTAGTAATTAGTATCCCTGTCTTGAGAAGCAAACCGCGAAAAAATTCAGGAGAATAACGACTTTAATTTAAACGGTTTTCTCCGCTAAACACAGCAAAAAGTCAAAAGTGTTTTCCCATTTCACGTGAAAATTGCAAAGATCCCGGATGTCGTGTGGCGTCATACGCGCATGTTTTGCGACGGTCTACGCGCCTGCGAGTTAGCCCTAAGCGACGGCGTCGGCGGCGGGCACACAACGCGCCCGCGAAACATTCCGCTAGCCATGACCATGAAAAATGACGGCCATGGGTTCTATGGTTCTTTGGTTCTATGAGTATGGAGCTGCGCAGCCAGGCCTTCGGCCTGGCAAGTGCTCCGCTAAAAAAATCATCAAATGATAACATGACATGACAGTTCAAAGCCATCCATTTAATAAATTCCCTTCAAAAACCGCGACAAAACTATCAACAAAAACAAACGATCTTTATATAAACTACATACCTACATGTGTACATACGATTTTCTTAAAGTCTGAAATCTGTTTCTGCAGATCGGCTACGTTTACACTGTTTTTCTTTACAATGTTTCTCCAGCATACTCTCAGATCGCTTATAAAATGGTTGTTAAAATGTTTGCTTTGTCATTCAATTCAGAACAACAAAATTTTACTTGTATACGAATAGAACTGTAGAGAGAATTGCAGCGAACAAGAAATAGTTTGACTAAATCTGCAAAATCACGAGGTCCCTTGCATACTATTGCATAATCAAAGCGCAATTTTTATCACCGTCAATACATTCTACCATGTACCTAAATCTATTAATGGCAATGAATCACTATTTTAAAATAAACAAAAGGCAAAGTCCATACTGCCTTTTCGTTCGCGTGATCGGTAATTTAAGATAAAAAGTTCATCAAATGATAACATACCATGAGAACTGAAAGCCATTCATTACTAATTACTGCTTTCCTCATATCTTGCCATGAGAACTCAAAGCCATTCATTTCATAAATTGAACTTACTTATTACTGCTTCCTTAAAGAATCTCGACAAAATTATCAACAAAAGCAAAGAAACTTTTGATAACTCAGACGTCAGATGTGGGTGGGCTGAAATATCTGTTTTCCGCTTAGTTGTCAATGCTTGTTAAAGGAAATATTTCACGCAGTTGTATGTTGTTATCGATATCGATGTGAAATGTTTTGGAAAGTGAAGCGGACATTGATTTTTCTTTTGTGGAGAGTTGAAAAAGAAATGGCTGCATAAGTTAATGTTATACATGAATGGGTTATTTGCGAATATATAGTAGTTCTGTCTTTTTTTATTCGAAAGTCGAGAGTTTTCTATTTCCGGTATCATGTGTTTAGTAACTATTAGGGATTAAATGGGTCTGCTTTAAACCTCAAAATATAGTGTTGACAGTGTCTTCTTAACGACCCCCGGGGTCACGACCGCAGTAAAATTTCGTAAAATATTCTATTAAGATCCAAGTCTTATGCGATAGTCATATATTGGAATAGTGTGATCTTGCAATTGTTTTTTTAATAGCTGCTCAGAGTTTATTCCGCGTGTAAGTGTAATGTGTTTCTCGGAGCTAGGCAGTATCTCCATTGTCAGAAGTATAGCATCATTACCGCCGGAGGGTACTCCCTATAATGGGCTATACGGGGATGCTCCGCCCGAAAGGGGTACCTTTTTGAGGCTGGAGGTATATGAAAGGGTCGGGATTTCACGAGTTGAAGTGTGTGAAAGGGTAGGGATTTCACGAAGAATAGGAAATAGTAGCGAAAACACGAGTTGAAGCATAAAAAAGGTAGGGAAAACTGCAATTTAAGTATTATAAAAAGGGCCTTTCAAAATATATCAAAAAGACGCACGCAAAGGCTATATGAAAGGGGTACCATTTTCAATGAAAGGTATATGAAAGGGGTACCATTTTCAATGAAAGGTATATGAAAGGGGTACCTTTTCTGTCAAAAACGGTATATGAAAGGGTAAGGGTTTGGACCTCGGGGCGGAGCATCCCCGTACAAAACTTTGTTGAGTACCCCCCCGGGATCATTACATCCGGTTTGAAATATTTGAATCTCCAGCATGATAGCTGTACACTCTTTATCAAGTTTCCCGGAAAGTGACATCATGAAACTTAGCGCCCCAATTTCACAAATTATAAAATTTGTACTAAAGTAATCAAACATGTGGGATTCCTGACCGCAGTATTTTTCAAAACCTTTTTCTGATCCGAGATACAGGCAAGGTTGTCCGTTGTTGCATTATTATGCAGTATTACTTTATTTTGTATTAAACTTTCCACCGCAGAAATATACTCGCGCAGAAAAAATTACTTGTTTTAATGATGTATATCGGCTTAACAAGAACTTTTTAACAGTGAATATATTGTTATCATAACTCCGAGGCGACCGGCACAACAGTCATCTGTATTCCCGATTCAACTCCACACACGTCCTCAAAAGAACCAGAGACTGTTATCATAATACTGATACATTTTTACAACAACTTACAATAATTCACTCACTAGTTTTCTCGTTGTTTATGTTCATATTGGCGCCAGAACAGCAACCATATAACTAGGAGAACTATACAAACCTCCGGTCAGGAAGTAAAATTGTTTAATACCGATGCCTTGGATTTTATTTATACTTGACCAGAAATCCGCAAACATTTCCTCCCAGCAGAAATTTTAGCTGTCCCGACGAGCAAAAATTTCCTCCCGCAAAACAAATTCAGTCGGACAATCCGCAAGATTTCCTTGTGCACGGTAGCTAAACCAATAAAACTATGACGTCTTTCCCATACTATTGCATACAAACGCAAAGTTCATGCTATTTTGCTCTGCCATATCGCTCATATTAAAACACAAACTTTCCCGTCCAATTTAACTTTCTTAAAACGTCTCCATTCGTAAAAATAGACCGTGAAATTCTCAAACTGCGTTTCCCAAGAAAACGCATTTGACCTATTTTTACCATTCTCGAAAGCAGCTTGAATGGCTTTACGACAAATGATTGAAAATTTTAAATATTGATACGTAACGTGAGATATCAAAACTAAGAACTTTAATATCTTTGCAGTGACGTAATGTGAAATATGACAAGTTCATGACAAGTTCTGACATCCCAATACCCTAGGGAAATTAACAATAGGACCGCGGGGGTGTTCCTCAAATATTTTAGTGACGGTATGTGACGCCCTTCTTGAAATCCTAACCGCTTTAACCAACCATATCCTCAATGCCCTAATATAGCTTCTATGAAGAAGAAAGAAGAACCCCCCCCCCCCCGGACAAAAGTCCACAAAAATTTGTTAACAGCTTTTGCCCTTTTTTTCGTGGTAATTCCGAAATCTCGCTTAATGCGCATGCGCAATTGTCCACAATAGATTGGTTGTCACAGTGAAATAAGAGTTTCTTGCCCCTCCACAAATGGACCCAAGAGGAGGCAGGCAAGAGCTATGGGGTATAGCTCCTTCCACTGGATGAAGCGATCCAACAGGTTATTGAGCCCTTGGCCTTGAAAAAAAAAAATGCCAAAACCAAGGTCTCCAGAAGCATCAATGAAGAGGCAAGAACTTCAGCCACCAAGCTATGTCTAGACGAGCTTCTTTGTTGAGCGATATGTGATGGTGGGGAAGATGAGCAGTTGTACTCAGGTCAATCAAGCGCCGGAGAAAGATGCGACCAGCTGGGATGATCCGACAGGCAAAGTTAAGTTTACCGATGAGGGAGAAGAGTTCCCTTTTGATGCATTTTTTACGAGAACACCAGGCTTGAAGTTCGGCTAGTAGCTCAGAGAGTTTATCGGGAGGTAAAGAGCATTCCATGAGGTTGGAGTCAATTAGTATACCAAGAAACACCAGCCGAATGGTTGGACCCTCGAGTTTGTCAGGGGCCAAGGGAATGCCTAGGCGGTCAGCTGTTTTAACCATGGTTTGGACTTGAGATGCACATAGTGGTGACAATGGTGGACCTACGGTAAAGTAGTCGTCGAAGTAGTGCATGAGAGCTTGGATAGAATAATTGTTCTTTAGTATCCACTCAAAGGCATCGGCTAAACGATTAAATAGGAACGGCGAGGAACGAAGGCCGAAAGGTAGGCGAAGATCCACGTAGAATTTTTCCTCCCAATGCATACCAAGGAGGACCCAGTCGATGGGGGACACAGGACATAAGCGAAAGGCGTGCTTGAGGTCGAGCTTAGCCATTAGTGCACCGGTGCCAAATGAAGCTACTAGGCTAGGGCTTGGTCAAAGGTAGCATAATGTAGGGTGTAATCCTCTTTACTGATAAAGTCATTGATGGAAGAGCCCCGGGGCGAGGAGAGATCCATGATGATACGCCAGGAACCATCCTTTTTAAGAACAACCCCCAGGGGTGAGCACTGCAGGGTTGGGAGGGGAAGAGAAGAGAAGGGACCTGCTGTATGGCCCCTACTGATCTCTTTATGGAAAGCCTCGGTAACTGCTTCGGGGTGAAGGAGAGTAGATTTTAGATTTGGGGTAATTCTGTGGTAACGAGGACCCTGGCAACCGATACGACAGCCGAACTGAAGGTCATGGACCAGATCTGTAGCAAATTTTCGGTCAGGATAGTGTTTTAATTCTTGGGCCAAAGTGGGAATGCACACGGGCGTTGAGGGGGGGAAGGTGGGAAGGACTGTATGGAAAGTTATTATACTCCTTTAGGACACTGGGTACGGAGGTGGGTGCTGCCGCAGCCTTGGTTACTGCAAATGTGTAGGAATTGGCAGTTAACGCGACGGCAGAAACGGCGGTTGAAATCCCGGCAGGTGAAGTTTGGCGAAGGGGCTGAGAGGTTGGGCTGCTGAGTGTTGACGGGTGGCTTAGGGGTACTGGTTGTGGTGGAGGCTGACCCATAGGTGAATGGTGGGGCTTGGGCTGGGGGGCGACGAAAGGACTGATTGACCTGGGAACGAGTGGGACAATTAATGGTGCGATGGCCGTAAGAGTGACAAGAGATGCATAAGGGGAGTGTTTGCTCTTTCAAGATGTCGTTGTAGAGCTGGTCGTTGATTGTGCCCCAAGGCAGTGACGGGTTAGAGGCGGCCTTGTAGCGGAAGGCAGTGTCATACATTATCCATGCAGACGCTCTAAACTTCCTGCTGAATTTGCAGATCTGGTCCTGGTAGGCCAGGAGTTCGGGGGCCAGGAGAGGGAAGTGGTGAAGTATGGTACGCAGGTAAATGTTCCAGGCCTCCAACCAGGAATGAAGGCCATCAACCCGGTGTTTGCGTTGTTGGGAGGGGACAATAGCCAAGGCTGAGGGGTCTTGGGGGTTGACCTCTAATTTATACTGATTCTGTGTGGTCAGAGATGGGTGAGGATACAAGTTGTCGGTCAATAAATCAGCAAAATCAATGTACTCACGTTTGGTGATCCGCTGTAATATTTTTTGCAGAAGGGATGGTAGATTGTGAGTAGGGGCAAAAGAGCCAGGCGTTCCCACCGAGTTGGCTGCTGGGGGATTGGGACCAAGTATTTATTGGGAAATGGCTAGATTCTATAGCTCAAAAGGAGGTTTTTGAGCCCGCGAGACTGAGCACCCCCACCCAAACCTTGTTTTTACTAAAACCGCTGGGCACCGCGACCTCCTTTTGAGTCATGGAATCAAGGGTGCTTTCCATTCGACCAAAAATTCCGGTTTGAAATTCCGGGTATTCCGTGTGGCGAATGGAACAGCATTTTTCGGTTGGTTGTTGCAGGCCATCACGTTCCAAGTTTCGCGCGAAAATACAAAATAAACCAAAGCAAAACAAATGGCGGACTCGTTGCCTCTTTTACTTGCTTTGAAGTTGTTCGATGACTCTGAAGTTAAAACGAACGATATTTTAAGCGAAAACGATGATATTATTGTTTTCCGTGCAGCTAGCTGTTACATGCGAAGGAAGTTTTAAAACTTGAGTCAGCGACTACTTTGTGCTCGTGACTTATTACATTCGTTTAATACATAAGCTTATAAACATTCTGTGCTACTTACCAGTCCTAGCTTGTGGCCATTTCTGCTGTTGTACTAGCTGTTACGTGAGCAATCATGCTCACGTAAGAGCTGTAAGCTTTCGGTGAAAAACAAACACGCCGTGCACTGATATTGAGACGCCATCTTGACTATGTGGACACGTTCGATTCCGGCTCAGAGAAACCCTGGGCCGAGCAGGAATGGTCGAATGGAACGGTATTTTCCGGTTGTTCCGATTTTTCGGAATTTTAGGACAACCTCGCGAGGTTGTCCTAAAATTCCGGAATTTTATTCCGGGAAATTTACGTTCCATTCGCTTCCCAACCCGGAATTTCCGGAATTTTTGGTTCAATGGAAAGCGCCCCAAGTCTCTACCGTGTTATTGATGGCCTGACGCCATGTTGTTCGGTTCCTGTTGAAGCGTTAATCGCGGGGTTGTTTGAAAGATTTTGCGGACCAGCTTGGATGGTCGTCGAAGGAAGTTGTTGTTGTGGAGTTGCAGGAGAAAGCAGTGATCTTTCGACCAGACCTGGACGTTGCTGAAAGTCAACGCGCTCGCTGTGAACGGCAGCCGAGATGAGCGATCGAAGCTGGGTGATTTGCACCTCAGAAAAGGCGGTCGCTGGTGTAGGAGTATCACTCACGTTAATCGTTAAGGGAGCTGGAGGAACATTGTTTAAACCAGTAGCGTCGGAGGAGCCAGCGGGTGGTGGAATAGCGTGGTCAAATTCGTGAATTCGTTCGGCGAGACGCGCCTTTGAGCCAGTTGCCACGAGATGGCGAGCTGAAGCTAACAACACCAAGCTCTGGCGCGGTAAAGCCAACAGTTGGCCGAGCTCCATGGATGTCGGATTGACTGTACTGGG
Organism: Cladopsammia gracilis; assembly: GCA_022457155.1. NCBI lineage: Eukaryota > Metazoa > Cnidaria > Anthozoa > Scleractinia > Dendrophylliidae > Cladopsammia > Cladopsammia gracilis. Next base: position 1,589,733 of record JAJGOT010000051.1, on the reverse strand, counting down.
AACACGGCGACCATTTCTGGTTGCACGAGGCATGCTTCGGTCCAGTGAAAAAAAAGGAACGAACTTACAAGGGAAAATAGATAGCGTGTCTAGCGTGCTACTAGTACAAAGACTGGTGTATAAAAAAGCACATGCACATAAGTACTGTTCATTGGAGACCTGATATGCCACAGATGGCTACACTGGTAACATTAGAATAAAGTGTAAGCATGCAATTGTAAGTGATAAGAACGATTGACATGGGCACTAAGTGCTGATAAAGATGCCAAGATAATGCCGTTGATAGCATCCATTATTTGGATATCAAGTTCATTGGAATGTTTGTAACACGTATGTCGATTAAATAGCGCCTCTGTGGCCAAGATAAGTTGACAGTCCATAATGCTAAGCTCTTGTAGTTAACTATACTTTACAAGTAAAGTGAACATCAACAATCAACAAAACAATTTTCTAATTATACAAGATCAATTATTCACATGCATAAATATCGTATTTCACCACCTGAGTATATATATTTAGATTTAAAATGTCAAGGAACATCTGAAATGCGTAATCAAGGACATGCACATCTTATAATTTATGGTGTTAAAAATTATGTAGCAGATGTTGATTCAAGTGTGTATGATGCACCCTTTATTTTTGAAAATGGAGACATGGTAATGCAGACAAATATTGAAATGAATAATCACTTTATTAATTCCTCATTTTTCATTACTGGTTATTGTAATAAAACTAAACATCATAATCGTATATTTTTAAATAATATAACTCCTTTTCAAATAATACCTTATAATTGCCGTTTGAAAGAGATTACTTGTTATTTTTATGGACAAACCAGTAATGATTATCAAATCACTTTAAAAATAAATAGTAATGGACAAACATCAAACAGACAAATAATAAGATCAACAGAAAATATTCGGAGACAATATTTTATCAGTGGTATTTCACTATTAAAACATAATGTATTATGGATTGAGATTTATAAAAAAGGTACAAATCAAAACATTACACAAGATAATGGTGTTTTTTTGCTTATTATTTCAATTACAATGATATTTTTTTATAATTATATAATAAAATGAACATTAAAAGAATGAAATCATTAATGAATAAAAACACACAACAAAAAGATATATTCGAATTCAATCATATAGCTTCAACTTTAAATCCTGAGAAAATCCAACAAATAAAAGATTTATACTCTTTTTACCATAAAAAAACATGGATATATATAAAAAAGTCAAAATAAATACAAAAAAATAAATTATATTATGAATATCCTCTCTGTTTCACTAGCTTCAGTCGGTATTATCACAGGTGGAATAACCTTAAACCCTATTCTCCTAGGTGTATTAACAACAGCTGGAATACTTTTAAAAACATTTCATGAAATGAACAAGAGGCTCCTAGCAGCCTATACTCATGCGCATGCGTAAGTTAGTTTCATGATATATTTTAAACATGATAAGAAGATGTCCGACTGGCGAAGAGTACTCCTTTCATTCAGTCATCGTTCCTGCAAACCACGTTGTTTACTATTGATTGTTTTGGAAATGAAGGCTGTACCACAATGAAGGGAATGATTCTTCTTAGTCTTATATATACCAAACATGAACATTGCTAATGTGAGTAGGGTTGTAGGAGACGCTGTTGTGACACTTGAGTAACGCTCTTTTATCGGAAGTGAGAGTAGCCGAAAGTCACTAAACAGGAAGTGTAGTGGCAAAGCTATGAACCGGAAGTGTACAATTTAAAATATGCGTGCATAAATTTGCATGCAAAATCGTGACACAAAAAATAAAAATAATAATAATTAAAATAATAACAAGAGGCTCCTAGCAGCCTTTACTCATGCGCATGCGTAAGTTAGTTTTATAATATATTTTAAACATGATAAACATAAATAAACATAGATAAACATGATAAGAAGATGCCCGACAGGGCGAAGAGTACTCTTTTCGTTCAGTCATCGTTCCTGCAAACCACGTTGTTTACTTTTGATTGTTTTGGAAATGAAGGCTGTACCACAATGAAGGGAATGATTCTTCTAAGTCTTATATATACCAAACATGAACATTGCTAATGTAAGTAGGGTTGTAGGAGACGCTGTCGTGACACTTGAGTAACGTTCTTTAACCGGAAGTGAGAGTAGCCGGAAGTTACTAAACAGGAAGTGTAGTGGCAAAGCAATAAACCGGAAGTGTACAATTTAAAATATGCGTGCATAAATTTGCATGCAAAATCGTGACACAAAAAATAAAAATAATAAAAACAAGAGGCTGCAAGCAGCCTATACTCATGCGCATGCGTACGAAAGTTTTATGATATATTTTAAACATGATAAGAAGATGTCCGATATGAAGAAGAGTTACTCCTTTCATTCAGTCATCGTTCCTGCAAACCACGTTGTTTACTATTGAATGTTGTGGACATGAAAGCTGTACCACAATGAAGCCAGTGATTGTTCTACGTCTTATATATACCTTACATGAACATTAGTAATGTAAGGAGGGTTGTAGGAGATGCTGTCGTGACACTTCACTAACGCTGTTTTACCGGAAGTGGGAGTAGCCGGAAGTCACTAAACAGGAAGTCTATGAACCGGAAGTGCCAATTTAAAATATGCGTGCATAAATTTGCATGCAAAATCGTGACACCAAAAAAAAAAATAATAATAATAATAAAAAAAAAGAAAAACAGAGCCCATTTTATAACTCATGCCGCTACGCGCATGAGTAATAACAAGAAAAACGGAGCCGAAACCTTACCTCATGCCGCTACGCGCATGAGTAACAAGAAAAACGGAGCCGAAACCTTACCTCATGCCGCTACGCGCATGAGTAAAAATTACAAAGGTAAATTAGATATGGTTAAATTTGGATTTACAACTTATGAAAAAGTATTGACTAATTTACGAACTGCAATGAGAGGTGGTGAGTTTGATTATCAAAAGTTTATATCAGAGATGAAGCTTTTAGATCAAGAAATGATTGATTTAACACCTACTTCAATAAAAATGGAAAAGAAATATAAAAAAGAATGGAAATAATTATAAATTCCAGCAAAAAAAAATTAATACTAAAAAGTATTAAAATTAATGATAATTTAATTTATCCATGTAATAATCTACATATTCTTCAAAACTACTAACTCTATTAAAATATTTATCAAAATATTTATCAACTCCATCAAGAAATTTTTTTATCATAATGACTTTCATTACATACAACAGTATCTAATCCTCGTTTTACATCTCTCTCTAAAAGATAATACATAAAATCTTTAAATTTTTTTGATAATTTATAATTTTTAATTAATCTTTTCAATTGATTTACTTCATCTTCAAATGTAAAACATACAGGATGTCTTTTTAATTTTCTTCTCTCATTTACAATTTCTTTTAATAATTCATCATCAGTTTCTTCTAATAAATCAATAATTATTTCTTCATTTGTAACTTTTCCTTCTTTTTCTTTTTCTTCTTCGTTTTCTTCATCTTCTATTTCTTCATCTATTTTTTTAATAATTTCATTATATTCTTCATTATGGTTTAGTTTTTGATACGTTTCATTTAGTTTTTTTTGAAACGTTTCATTTAGTTTTTTATTTTTTTGTTTTAGTTTTTTAGTTTCTTCTTCTTTTTTAAAAAAGTCATTTCCTAGTTCTTCTAATTCTTCTAATTCTTCTATTTTTCAATCCAGAATCTTTATTCATTTCTTTATTTATGCATTAGATAATTTTATTTCTTTTTTTTACAAAATCCCACCAAATATTATAAAAATATTCTGTTTCTTCTGAGATTTTTAATGGTATCTTTTCATCAACATTTTTATAACCTAGAATAATTAAAATCTTTTTTATAATAAAAATAATATTGATAATTCTTTTTGTTTTATACTTTTCGTTTACTTTCTTGATTATTCTATCATTATCAATTTGATAAAGTATTTCATTAATCTTTGAAATATAATTACTTTCAATATCAATCTTTTTCTGAACTTCTTCAATCTTTTTCTATAAATAATATTTTCTATGATAGACTGATTGTTTTCTATAACAACATCTTTCCCAATGAGATATATCTCCAACATGATTTAATATTCTTTGAATTTCAAGACCACAATCACAACAAATTTCTAAATAATCAATAACCTCTTTATTTTTATGTTTACAATTTTCATGTTCATATTTTGATTTTTTCTTCTTTTTACATGATTTTTCATATTTCTTTAAGATTGAAAAATAAAATTCAATTTCTTCATTTGTAAACATTATCACTTGTTTTTTTATTTTTCAAATCTTTTTTTAAATTTAAATATTTTTCATATTGACAAAGTTTATCAAATTCTTCAAGAGAAATAATAGTTAAAAAATCTTTTAAAATAAAGTAATATTTTTTTATCTTAATGCTAAAGTATTAATTTTATTTTTACAAATTAACCTTTCATCATCATTTGCTGATAATGCTACTTTATTCATTTTCATTGAGTAAATTTCATGATCTTTACATCTGATTATATTCATTGATCTCATTTCTTCTTTTTCTGAAAATAAACATTTCTTATAATCTTCAAATGTTATTTCCCTTTTAATCACATTCTTTTTAATTCCTTTACATTTCTTTTCTTCTTTTTCGTTTTCAAATTTGAATGAATAAAGTTTAGGTCTTAATCCCACAAAATGAGTTATCTGTTTTCCACAAGCTTCATCCTTAAACATTCCTATTATTTTTTTATTTACACCAGTTTTAATTACAGATTCATGATCTTCTGGATAATCACTTGTATCAAACTTTTTCTTAATGTCTTTTCTTATATCACAATAAAAAATCATCTGTTTTAATTTCATACATTAATGAATCTGTATCTATAAATAATAATTCAGCTTTATTTCAATATTTCTTTCTAATATAATTATAATGAAAATCATACATATGTAATTTTGATAAATCAAGAATTGCTTGACCAACATAAATTGGTTTATTAAAAAATATTTCTGTCTTTTTCATATGAATTGCAATTAAAAGAGAATCAAATATTGTTGATCTATCAAAATTTGGTTTTGATGATAATATGCTTGCTTTTTCTTTATTATCTATTAATGTTACAATTTGTCTTTTTCTTATGTTTACAATTGTTTTACCAAAAACTGAATTATTCATTAATTTAAAAAAGTCTTTCTCAAAACTATTTTTCGATTGTTTTCTTAATTCTGTATTCTTTTCTATATAAGGTTTCATCCATTCTGATTGAATACTTCTTATTCCTCTGTGTACTTTTTTAAGTTTAAGTCCAAGTTCAAGACATTGTCTAAGATTTTTATAATGTATAACATATTTCTTTTTTTATAAAAAGTTCCAACAAGTTTTTTAACTCCATCAAAATCTAACTTCTCTACAGCAAGTGGATAATCATGTTCATCCCATAATTTCTTTGGATATTCAAGTTCAACTTCAAATATATAACCTTGATTTGTAATTCACTTTCTAAAAGTTTAATTACATTTTCTTTTGTTAGTTTTTCATCTTTCATCCATTTAAAACCATGAGTAGGAAGTTTTTGAATCATAGACCAACCATTTAAATTATTAGCATCTAAATATGAAAAAAAATTTGATTCTTTTTCAGGATCATAATTTTTCATATATTTATTATTTGCTTCTGAATATCTTTTTGATATATAAGTTATACCACCTCTAATTCCTTTTTCAAACATCATTAACATATCATAATCATGTAATAATTAAAGTCTTTGTTTCGTTTCTTTAAGACAAGCATCCCAGGCTAATCCAGGTGATGTGAAATAATGTGCTGGGTCTAATTTATAATGTTTTAAACAAGTTTTACGAAAGTTTTCAAAAACATCAGCTGAAATAATACATCTGATTTAAGATATAAATCATGATAATCTTGAAGTGTTTGACAATTGAATTCTGACCATACTTTTAGTGCATGATTATAATCAGAGTCTGAAATATCTTCATCATTTAGTTTTGAATAAAACTATGATTTTGTTGGTAATTGTGTTTTTTGAAATTTATCTATTGAAGTAACATAATCATATGGATAAACTCCTTTTCTTGTTGACAATTCAATTTTATTATATACTTTTTTTATATTAAGAAAATCTTCAGGTTGTAAATTTGAAACAAGATTTGCTAAAGAAGTTTGCATGAATTTAAATGAATCAATAAAACGAATATCAAAATTTAATGATACTTTTTTGATTTATATTCATCAACTTTTATTTTCTTAGAAAATGATATATATTTCTCTTCTGTTGTTGGAATACATGATAAATCACCTTTACTGATTTTTGCTAATTGTTTAATGAAGAGATGTGAATCATAACCTTGAAGATTATGAAATATTACTGGAAGTAATAAAGGTTTTCTACAATTTAGATTACAACTGTTATGAGCAGCACCTCTATATTTACCAGTAAAATGACAATGATCTCTAACCTTCTTATCATCTTTTTGGAATTCGTTTTCACAAATATGACAAACAGATGAATTAATAAAATCTTGTCTATTTTCATCTGTAAATATCATTTTCTTTGGAAATTTATAAAGATTTTTATATATTGATTTAGTAATATTTTTTAATTTTTTTATAAATATTAATGAAATATCTTCATCTTCTGTTTTCTTTGTATAAATTAGTGGATTTGGTTCTATTTGAATATCTATACCATCTAATGGTTTAATATAAAGACAAAATCCACAAGGTTCATGTTTTTGATATTCCATTGTGAAAGAATTATTTGGATCTGGTTCACAATTATTCATTGGTTTTGTGAAACACTCAAAATCAGCATAAACAACAAAAGGTAAAGGCAATTTTTTATAATGATTTTTAAATAAGATAAAAGAGTTCTTAGGAGGCATTTTTACTGCAACTGTTTCATTAATGCAGCAATATGTAATATGTTTATTTAATAATTCCTCTTTTGTAAAATGAGATAAACATTTTTTACAATAATATTTTTTTCTTGAAGTATCTTTACTTACTTGTGAACTTATTAATCTTGAAAAATTTTTAATAAGTGAATGATGTGATTTTCCATCTTTTTCAAACAAAAATAAATCAATTGTATTCTGACAATCTTTATCATTCATTCTTAAAGGATAAAATTTATTATAGTCATTAATTGAAAATACATTTATTCCTGGAAGATTTGAATTTTGTTTTTCAAACTTTTTTATATCTATCAATTTTACTGGAAAATCTATACCTTTGAAATTAAGATCATTTTCATATTGTTTTAATCTGTTATCCTTTGAGGATGTCTATATTTAGGTTGATGTAAGTATCTTAAAGTACACCACATGAAACATTTGTCATCCTTTTTATTTTCTAAGTTAATTATCGCTTTCTTTTTTGAAATAAAATCAGGAAGTTTAATATATGATGAACCTTTCAAAGGTTTGTAATCTATAGTATGAATTTCTAATGATAACACCTCTTTAAAATACCAACCTGAACCATTTCTTTAATAGATTAAAATATTATTAAGAATTTCTTTGATTATTTTAAACAGAATTTCTTTAACATCTGTACCTTCAAGATAAGTATATGTTTCAGACTGAAAATAAGCTTTATCTTTTATCTCTATTGGTATCCACTTATCAAAAATTATTTTACCCATTAAACAAACCATTATCATTCTAACTTTAATATTTCTATGATTTCTAAGAAAAGCTTTTAATTGTGAAGCTTTTTCCTTAAAATAATCTTTAGGTAAAATTTTTGGTTTTCCTTTTATAACATACTTTTCACTAAAATTATCAAGAGCAGATTTTTTTAGTGTGATTCCAACTTGATATTCTTTTATTGCTCTTTCAAGAGCTTTCCTTAAATATTTTGGTGTGTCTTGAGGAATTGTTTTGTTTTTTATACATTCAAGAAAATAATCATCAAATGTTTTAATTTTCTTTGGTTTAGGTTTATTTTTCTGTTTTAGTTTATGTTTTGGTTTCCGTTTTAATTTTTCAATTACTTCTTATTATTAATACATTCAATCAATTTTTGTCTCTTTCGTTCTTCTTTAATTTTTTGTTTCCTCTTTAGTTTTATTTTTAGCTATTTTCATAAGTTCGTTATATGATAAGTTATTTAAATTGGTTGAATTCATCCTTTTTATCTCGTTAATGCGCTTGCGCATTAAGCGAGATTTCGGAGTCGAGTACTAAAAAGGGACAAAAGTTGTTAACAAAATTTTGTGGACTTTTGTCCGGGGGGGTTTCTTGTTCGTTCTTTATAGAAGCTATATTAGGGCATTGAGGATATGGTTGGTTAAAGCGGTTAGGATTTCAAGAAGGGCGTCACATACTGCCACTAAAATGTTTGGGGAGCACCCCCGGACCTATTGTTAATTTCCCTAGGGTATTGGGATGTCAGAACTTGTGATGAACTTGTCATATCTCACATTACGTTACCGCAAAGGTATTAGTCCTTGTTAAATTTCGATATCTCGCGTTACCTATCAGTTTCAATCATTTGTCGTAAAGCCATTATAGCTACTTTAAAAGGGTAAAAATAGGTTAAATGCGTTTTCTTGGGAAACGTAGTTTGAGAATTTCACGGTGTATTTTACTAATGGAGAGGTTATAAGAAAGTTAAATGGGACAGGAAAGTTTGTGTGTTAATATGAGCGGTATGGCAGAGCAAAATAGCATGATCTTTGCGTTTTTTTCTATTGAGTTGTGGTTACACACACCTTGGGTTTGGGGCCTTCCCAAGGGTTAATGGCTTGGGTTCGGTTTATCTCAGGTTTCATCTTACTCTTGGGGATGCGGTTACACAGTAAAAGACTCCCCAGGGTAAAATATAATAAGATATGAGTTCACTGACACTGCAGTTTACGCGCGAAAACGTACAGATCGACATGGATGACACGAATCGAGATCTTGTAAGTTTAATTTCAGTCATTCTCCTGCTTATCATTCGATAAATATAACAATCCGGCAGTTTTTTTTTTTGCGAGAAGACACCGAAGAAGACGCCTTCAACTACGCTATCTTCAAGGTTTGTCGGCGTTTTATTTACATTTAGGAGCTCGCCACGAACTTGCTCGCCGCCAAGGAGGGCTTGGGTATTTCCACGACCACAGAATTGGTTTCAGCAACTTCTAAATAACAATGCACTCGATCACTGGTGGAAAGAAAACTTTAGAGTTACAAGTAAGCGTGCAATTAACCAAGCGTATCAGAGGTCAACTCAGAGAGCAGCAGCAGGCGATTTCCTGTATTAGCTACGTTCTGCATTATGATTGGCCAAGCGGTTTGATTGTGCAATAGTATGGTAAACATGTCATAGTTGTGTTGATTTTTTGGCTTATAATGATGAAGGTTGAATGGAATTGCGGCAAGCCTTCAATGGCTTAAATTTTTGCGTCTTTTGCGTACTGTTACACATGAAACTATAATAGCAATTATTAATTGTTTTAAAATAGCACAAAAGCGAAAGTACACGGGTCAGCCAATACTATGCTACCGGTGCCAAGTGCAGGTTCAATCAAATTAGTTGCAACCTGTAGGTAAACGAACTTAAAATATTCACCTTTATACGGACTTCTATTTTATGAAAGGGGTCAATCCGGCAATTTTTTTTTTAGTCATATGGGAAGTTTAACTGAGTCAGAGGCTGTCCTATTCAGTACATTTGATAGCTGCGTGGAGCTAATTAACACCACTCTTATTACTAATCACGTTAAAAGTGACATCAAATATTCTAGATATGACTTGTTCTCAAAAGAACATGCTATTTTGCTCTGCCTTTTAAGTCGCTTAGCGAGTGACAACCGGAAATATCGTGAAAAGAAAAATTGGTAAGAATATTCTGCTCCCGGAGGGAGGGGGGGACTCCTATAAGTCGTCAAGCGGAGGTGCTCGTCAGGAAAAAAAGTGAAACCCTGAACACACTAAAAGATACCATTTTCTGGGAAAATGAGTTTTTTTTAATCATATATTCTAAAAGATACCTAGATCCCCTAATTTTAACCCCTAAAAGATACGACGGGCACCCCCACCCAACCACATATGCGAGTCCTCCTCCAGGGTTCTGCTATACGTTGTCTACCCGGTATGATGAACAGCGAGGAGCGATTTTTTATGTCGCTTAACGAATGTCAAAGTGAAATCTCGTGAAAAGAGTTAATTTTACGATTCGTTTAAAGTCAACTCGCTTAAAGTTAAACGAGTCAACTTTTCGCGCTCGACGAAGCTGAGAAATCTCACATGCACATTTGTTATCAACGTTTAACACGCAAATCTTCGCTTAAAAAAAGACCGACAACGGCACGTTATATCCTTTGCTAAGTTGTGCTAAAAAAATCGCTCTATAGCAACGCATCTAACTTACAAGTTCAATCATGCTATTTTTACACTACTCTTAAGAAATTTACTCAGAAAACCCCACCGTCTCACTAACAGCCTATCTGCACCCTATTTCCTATTTTTTTCTATAATCCAAAACATAGCCATAAAATTAAATCAAATAAATTGCCGCTTTGATACTCTATATTGTTTAACACTCAAAGAAAAGAAACTGCTCGTAGTCTAAACGAACGTCTCTGTAAGACGCTATTCTCTTGTAAACATCACATCTTTCTTACTTCACGAACGACCCTTACCCCCCCCCACCCCTCCTCCAAGCACTCATGAAACGCACTCGAAGACCCCCAAAAAACAAGAAAATTTATCGCTTATCTCCACTTAGTAACAGTAACAATGACGCTCATGACAGCTGTTTCTTAATTATTACGCATCCAAGTAATAACTATTGTATAGTCATTCAGCAAGATTCAAAACTTTCCAACTGCAACAAAAACTGTATACCCGTCTACGAAATAACAATTTCATACAAACTAGAAGACGAACAGTCCAAAGCCATTTTCACCGCATATTGTTACCCATCATATCGCTACACCACCTGTCTTTTTAAAAACATGTCACTCAAGTTTTATCATTAAAAGATCAGATCTCCTTCCGCTCGCCTGAAACGCTTAACAAAATAACGCCTATTCTGCAGGCTACGCATTCCACTCTACAACTACGGCCAGTATATCCTAGTGCTACTACCAATTTGCCTTACCGCAGTTACAAGGTCATTACAGTTACATGAAAACCACGCTTTAATAATAATCAATAAATGCGATGTCGATTTAACATATCCAAACAAGCGTGTGCAGAGAAATATCACTTTTTCTCCCCTCGCGCTCCCCGCTCATCTCGCGCTTCGCAATCGTCTGTCGCGTTCACCTGAAAAGCTTAAAAAAAAATAACGCCTCTTCTGCTCGCCTTAATCTATTGAGATCCCTTGAATACAAACACACAACAAAATTAAATCATTTCTTCAACAACCATTGACAAGTACCTAATTATTCCATTTAAAACAAAGGTAAACCGGTAATCTTAAACCGGAAAACGCGTAGATACTTCGGCCCACCCGCAAATAAACAACTTTCAAAAAAATATTATACATCACAAAGCATTTAATAAACCCATTTAAACATTCTCCAATTTCTTAGCACAAAAAAAAAAGTAATGCGAAAACGTTATTATAGTTAGCATATTGACTAACTATAACATGCCATATGTGCAATCTGAACCTTCATCTTTCACGCAATCGGCAAACCCTATTATCGCAAAAATAGACATACGCTGTTCTGACAACTAACCAACACCACAGCTGCCCTTAAAATAACAAATAAGTGGCTACAAGTATAAACGCAATGAAACTTCAGCACGCTTCGAACATAAATTCACCTTTCGCGCTCGGCTCTTTAAAGTCTATAGAATATTATTGATTAGTTGGATACTTAAGGATTACAAAACAGGTGTCATGTGCGTCATGCCTTCCACGAGCCATTGTGGGAGGGGGAGGGAGGAGGAGAGAGCGGGAAGTGTGGTGTGTGAAGTAAGAAAAATCTCATTTTTAGAACACAATCGCCTGTTACAGAGATCTTCCTTTAGACTACCAGAACTTTGTTTTCTTTCAGTGGTAAAAAACATAGAGTGTAAAAGTGCCAATTTATTTTATTTAATTTCGTAATCATATTATTGGAGAGGGAGATTGCCGGCTCTGAATCGCCGCAACACCGCCAAAATATATTACAGAACACCGCATCACTGCAAGAAAATTCGACAACACACCGTCACCGCAATATATCTTTTTGTCAAGTTACCACCAGCAGAGTATTTAAGATTAACTAGACAGTATTCTACATAATGGTACGTGCTTTTCAAAAATACAGTCCGACCTCTATTAAGCGGCCACCTATTAAGCGGCCACCCTCCATTAAGCAGCCACTTTCCAAAGTCCCGATTTATTTGTCAGTAAACTGCTGTATTTGATACCTCTATTCAACGGCCACCTCTTTTAAGCGGCCGCGGCCACCTTTTTGCTCTCGCAAGTGCATTATTTATATGGTTTTTTTATCTCCATTAAGCGGCCAGCAAATTATCTTTCCAAGCGAAATAGTGACAGATTATATAAGGTGATAACTGATAACAACAAGAAAGCAACAACTGCAACTAAATCTCCAATGGCTGTGTTTTCACTAGAACAATTTTAGCTAGATAAAGTCAGAAAAGTCCGGAAATACAGTGAAAACACTTTGTCTAGTTTTTAGCGAGTTAACAATGCCAACTGTTTTCACAAGGAAAAACAACGGGTTTTCTCGCCTTTACGACGGGAAACTCACGCAGAGTTATACTACCTCGCAAGATGGTTTAACTTGTCCCGACAAATACCGCAGCCAATCGCATCGCGTGTAGTGACAGATGCCTGCCAAACAATCTGGCAAAATTATTTTCCAGACGCTCGCCTCGTGGTTCTTTCGCAACAAAACCTTGTATGCTTGTAAACATCGCTGACGAATTGCAACACTTCCCTATTCTTTCGCCGTTTTACAATTTAAAGCGCTAAAGCGCTCCCTCTCCCGCCATTTTTGAAACTTGCGCGGATTCGTAATTTGAGTCTTTCAAGTTATTAGTGGCTTAAAATTTCCCAGTAAAAACAGATGTCATGTTTAACTAGCTAATGTCGGTCTGTAAACAAACACCTAGGAAGAATGTTCAGCTAGTTAATCGGCCTAGTGAAAACACAGCCACTATAACAAATCACAAGCCGCGTGCACGTGCAAACTTTTCACATCCGGCGCTATACAAACATATTAAACAATAGCCAACAGTAGATCGAGCTGTCCCACTATTTTGTTACAACCAAAATCTGTACAGGAAAACCTTACTACCACTGTACTGAAAATCTACAAAAATCCTTGCTCCTCAAGTTTTGATTTTAACCATTGAATTAAGAACTCGTCTCCTGTGAAGCAGTACTCCCATGGAATTTCTAAACCATAGCCGGCCCCTCTGTTTACGCGCTCGCCTTTCACAACAGCTCTTCCTTTGTACCTTTCCACTTGATGTTTTGTTACAATGAATTTTGGATTTATCTTAATATATGTTCACTTTTTAAAACCATTTTGCTATATAGAGTCAATAAAATCATGTTTACTGCCATTCCTATCCAATTTATATCGTACCTCTATTAAGCGGCCAACCTCTATTAAGCGGCCACCCTGGAAAATTGAGAAGATATTGTGTGGTAGTTTGAATAATAACAAATTGCGCATGTTTGTTTAAATGAAGATCAATTGCGATTTAAGTAAATTTCTTTTCGGAAGTATCGTTTCAATTGCTTAGTTTAAAATTCTTTCCGCTTCATTTCGTGTTGTTGTGGATCAGTGGGTAAGTGTATTTCCGGTATGATGTCGTTCGTAAGTATTGAACACATATTTGGTACTTAGCGATCGGTCTGCTATAAACCTCAAAATATAGTGTTCACAATGTCTTCTTAACGACCCTCGCGGACACGACCGCAATAAAATTTCGTAAAATATTCTATTAATATCCAAGTCTTATGCGATACTCATATATTGGAATACACATGCTCTGTCAAAATTACTACCTATTCCATTCAAAACAAATTACTAGAACTGCGCCCATAGCAAACGTGACCGAAAAATGACCACGTGTTCACCATTTTCCCGCCATTTTCACGTCAGCGAGAAAACTCTGCAGTTCTCTCAAAATTACTACCTATGCCAGTATGTAATATGGGGGTGGAAGGACTGCACGACTCTTACGTCATGCTTTAAATGCCATTTGTGCCATTTGCTCCTTCTATATGTTTTGACTGTAGAGTGTAGACTGAATTTTAAAACCTTTCAAAAGCCGCGTGCAGCAGACTAGAGGTCAAGTCTGTCCGTTGTAGCTTCCCGTGGAGGGGGACATTGGGAGGCTCTGAACACCGCAACACAGCAAAAAAAAAATTACCGAACACCGCATCACCGCAAGAAAAGTCGATGAAACACCGTCACCGCAATATATATTTTTGTCAAGTTACTTATAAATGAAAAGGGCTTAGGATTGGCGACCGGCAGCGTATTGAAGATTAACTAGACAGTATTGGACTGCTTTTTGTTACAAATTAAACATAATGGTACGTGCTTTTCATAAGTAAGTACGGAATAAATAACATATAGAGGCTAACTTTAGATCTGACAAGGGTCAAACAGGAAACGGCAACACCGCAGATAATTTCGTTCCACCGAACACCGAAGACTTTAAAGCGCAAACATCGCACACCGTAGGGTTTGAGATCACCGCAACACCGCAAGCTGGGATTTTATTCACCGCAACACCGCATTAAAAAATAAGCAACACCACAACACCGCGAATCCCCAATGTCCCCCTCCCCGTGGTGTCGCGCTTGTAGATTTTGACCTCATTTTAGCTTCCTTTTTTGCCTGGTGGTTGTGTGTTGTTTTCGATTAATATTGGCATGTAGATTTTTATATAGGAAAGCTTTGAATTTCTCTAACTTTTCTCTCTGAAATACCAGACATAACAGGATCTCAAATGATCTGTTGGCCATAAATGTCTTTCCTGCTATTTATGTCACGCTGAGCCTACCTATTTTAATTTTCATGATCCAATGTTTATAGCACATAGAGTTGTAGCTCAATAAGCTATTCAACTTGTAGAAATTTGAAGTTTGTCTCAGTCAACGCTCTAATTTTAGCTTCCTTTCGCTACGCTTTATATCTCTGTTCAGCTCGCTGCCAGTTTATCCTAAAACCTCCGTTGTCAATACAGTCTGGCGAGTGCTTTGTTTACGCCACTATTGATCACTATTTCATTCAGACAAGACCATGGTTTCGGTTCACCTCTCGCACCTCGTCAGTTGCCAGGTATGTATTTGCTAGTTGCTACCTTTTTAGCAACGCATATTTTTGTTGAGAACGGTCAAACCATTCTGCTCGACATAATTTTCTAACGTGTATTTCTTTGGAAAGCATTATTTGAAAATTTTAGCACTTTCTTCTCTTGGCTGAATTGAGAATATTTCTAAATGTGAACGCTTTCGTTTAAATATCGGAGAAATAATGGGATAAACGAAGCACACTCGCCAGACTGTCAAAATTGACAACGGAGCGAGCTCCACACTGCTATAGAGCGTAACGAAAGGAAGCTAAAATTACAACCTTGACTGAGGTAAACTTCAACTCACTACAAGTTGAATAGCTTATTAAGCTACAACTCTCTCTGCTATAAAGCTTAGATCATGAACATTTAAATCCTGCAAAGACAAATCTAAAATAGCTGGGCCCAGCGTGACATAAATAGCAGGAAAGACATTCATGGACAACAGATCATTTCAGTCTGTCATTTCAGATTCTGTCATGTCCGGTATTTCAGACAGTAAACTTAGAGAAGTTCAAACCTTTCCTACATAAAAATCTACGTGCCAATACTTACACACAACCGCCAGGCAAAAGGACGCTAAAATGAGCTCAAAATCTACAAGCGCGACACCACAGGAAACTACAACCGACAGACAGAGACTTGACCTGTAGTCCGTTCCACGCGGCTTTTGAAACGTTTTAAAATTCAGTCTACACTCTACAGTCACTAAAATCCTCCTTAATAAACAGCTAAATGTAGAATACCCGTTCAAAACATCTAGAAGGAACAAATAGCATTAAAATCATGAGCCATTTTACACTCTCGTAACTCCCGTCTTGCTTTTGATTATGCAGCTTCGATTTCACATCTAATTTATTACACACAGGTTTTTTAGGTGTCCGATGGGCACGTGACCAGCCGATGCCAGGGCCTTTTCCCGCCGCCCCTCTCTCGAACGGAAAAGCCCTGGGAACCAGGTTGCATAGTTTGTTGTAAAACCAGAGAAACAAAACATCCAAGAACTGACATTGTAGTCCATTCATCAAGACTGAGTCTATTCATCAACGTCACTAAAAAGCTAGCGAGAACACAAACAAAAACTCAATAACAGAATTCATATCAACATAATCAGCACCCTTTACCCAAACACCAAGTGACATTACCACACGACCCACACCATCACTCTCCGACACTTCTACGTTTGGGTCTTGAAAAACTGGAGCACTGATAACAGCAGATCCCCCAATGCTGTACAAAAAAAGTTGTTAACAGAGGGACACAGGTTCTCCTCCTTTTGCAAAATAAAAAGAATAATAATAATCAAAAGTAAACACAAATGGCTACTAAAATAAAACTACGCCCATTTCATGAACACAAATTTCTATTGGCTGATTTGCATCATATAATGTTTGCATGTACCTATTTAAAGAACACTTGTTCTAAAGGTGCCCTACAACAGCATCTTTACCAAATAAAAAAAAAGAACAAGAATTGGAAAACTTGAGTTCCTTTGATAGGTAAATATAGTCAAAAACAAAACCCCACCTAATACCTTTCACAACAAACATTCTTTTCTTTAATAACCTTGCATTATAACGCATTAACGAGATGGCTTTAAGAGCCCTTTGATTATATTATGTAAATATTATTTTTTTAACTTTCAATTTTATTTTTTCCGCTACGACTTCTTAAAAATTAAACTATTTTTTATATAATCTAATAATAAAAAATTGACAAATTATCATCCATTCAAAATAAATTTATCAAAAGGACAAAAAGAAAAACTTGCAAAAGCATACAGTACAAATACTCCTTTAACAATCAGAATGAAAAATAATCAAGCAAGTGGTAATGATGAATTACTATTAACAGCTAATCAAATTAAAAAAATTAATAAAGCTAAATCATTAGGAAAAGGAATAGATATTAAAATATCAAAAACACAAATTAGAAAAATAATGAGACAGGGTGGAAGTTTATTTTCTGCTATTATTCCATTAGCTCGTTCACTTGCACCAACTTTAGCTAAAACACTTGGATTATCAGCCCTTGCTGGTTTAGCAAGTGAAGGTGCAAGTCAAGTTGTTAAAAAGACAAGTGGTAAAGGTCAATCAGGTGGATTTTTAATTCCACAAGATAAAATTAAGAAACTTATTGATAATAAAAATTTACTTACTAATAAACAGAAACAAGACATATTAAATGCTCTTCAATCAGGAGGAAGATTAGTGATAAAACCAACTAAAAAACAATCTGGTGGATTATTAGGCACATTATTAGCTAGTATTGGTATACCTCTTGCTATTGAAGCTTTTAAAAAAAATACTGGAAAAGGAGCACCAAGAGTAGGAAGACCAAACGCAGGAAAAGGAGCACCAAGAATAGGAATGTTTGAACCACCTCCACCATTTAAAGGTCAATGGGAAAAAAATATTCCACAAAAAAAGGAAAAGGACTTTTATTAGGGAAGAACAGTCCATTCAAAGACATTCCAATTCTCGGAACAATATTATAAAACCAAAATTCATAAACAAACCATTAAGTAATGTTGATTTAATAAAATGGATAAAATATTTAAAAATTCCAAATTTCAAGGGTATATATTCAAGAGATGAAAATATGCTTAAAAATCATAGTCCATGTATAATAAATCTTGATTCATATGAAAATGTTGAAACTCATTGGTTTTGTTGTGTTCCATCTCATGATAAGAAATTTATATGGTATTTTGATAGTTTTGGAATGGGTTATCCTGAAGAATTTAAAACTGGTGGAAAACCAATAATTTACAACTCAAGTCAATATCAAAACATTTAAAGTGTTCTTTGTGGTTATTATTGTCTATATTTTCTTCATCAATGGTCAATGAATAAAGATTTTTATGATATATTAAAACCATTTAGTTTAAGTGATACTATGCATAATGAAAGATTTATCAAAAAATACTTTGAATCGAATTTTTTTTATAAGTGTGTTATAAAAAATCAAACATATATACTTCCCTTTATCAATCCTCTTAATGTTTTAAGTTTTCTCTTTATATTCAAAACTAAAGTAATTATCTTCAATACTCTTTTATCTTCATCAACATGTGTTATTTCAAGATAATCTAATATACATTCTATCATTTCATTCAAATTTCTTATTTCATTCTCTATAAACTTTACTCTATTTTCCATTTTTATTTTATAAATTATATAATCTTAATAATAAAATCAAATCTTATTGCGTGAAAGAAAAAAACAAACAAACTGATTGTGTAGATCCGAGTGGTTATAAAACAGCAAAAAATGGTAGATTAATGTTTTTCTGTAAATGTGCTTCTTGTGGAATAACAAAAACACGATTTGTTAAGAAACAGGGAAACTAATAAAGCCTTCTTCTTCAAAAACACAGGAAGGAGAAGGCTTTGGTGAATTAGCATTAACAGGTTTAACTCATGCTTTACCTTGGTTAGGTAAAAAAACAGTTGAAATGGGTCGATATGGAGCAAGTGAATTAATGAGAAATAAAACAATGCAAAAAAATGCATTAGATTATGCTTTGGATAAAGCAAAACCATTTTTACAAAAAACAACTTCAGATATGATGGATCAACTAAGTACTAAAATAAGACCAAATATAAAATATAAAACTGATAGACCTGATCTTGATGGTGGATTAATTGATATTCATAAAATGATTGGAAAATTACCAAAACCTAAAGGTGGTTGGACTCCTGGACAATATAAATATATGGGTCCCTATAATCCTTTGAAAAATCAATTCAGATATAATCCTGAAACAGGTGAAGTTTTAGAATGGTATGTTAAACCTTATAATAAAGTAGATGAAATTGCTGGTTATCATGATATCTGTTATGATATGGGTAAAAATAAAAATGAATGTGATAAGAAAATGGTTAAATCATTAGATCAGATTCCATACGGTGAAATGCCAAAATGGGGTCAAGCAGCTAGATTAATTATAAATACTAAATAGAAACTTGGTTTGGGTTTACCTAAGAAGTCAAAAAACGTAAAGCGGCGTTGAGTAATAGTGATTGGACTCAACAATTAGCCGATGAATTACATAAACCAATCACTAGAAAGTTTACAAAAAGAACTGTAATATCTAATGGGATTGATGAAATCTGGGCTGCTGATTTAGTTGAAATGCAAAAGTTTAGTAAATACAATACAATACAATACAACAATACAATAACTTTATTTATCCACGGAGTCCTTATCACTAAAAGTGGTCTTCTAAAGAGCCGTGCACATTAAACCTAGTAGAAAAAGTTAAGACAATCTATAATAATAACTCCTATAATAAATGCTAAACTAAGTTAAGAAAATACTAATATACAATAGCGGAAAAAAACTATTTAAAGTAGTGGCCTGCTTAGCCTCCGCTGACAGACTGTTCCATGTTACTGCGCTCCTATAACGAAAACTTTTCTTAAGGGCCTCAGTGTTCGGTCGCGGAATAAACAGGTTATGTTGCGCACCTCGAAGATTATGTCTGTGAATGGTATTAACGCTGGTGAATTTATCAGACAGGTATTCAGGTACAAGGTGATTTACAGTTTTAAACATTAAAGATTTCAGTTGTTTTACACGTCTGTCAGCGAGGCTATCCCATTTAAGGGCATGGAGAATCGGGGCAGATCTGGCATCCCAACTAGACCCTGTTATTATGCGTGCAGCCCTGTTTTGTAGTTTCTCTAGTTTTTGGCTGAGGCCATTACCGATACTGCCCCAGACAGCGCTGCAATAATCGAGATGCGGAAGAACCAATGACTTGTAAATTGTGACAAGGGTACTCTGGGGACATATGTTTTAATCTTCTCAGGGCAGCAAATATTTAGCAACTTTACCGACAACTTCGAAGATGTGAGCCTCCCACGAGAGTGTTTCATCAACCTGAACGCCTAGGCATTTGTAACTATAAACTCTTTCAATTGAATGCCCATCAAGGCATATGTGTGGTTCACTAGGGAGCAAAGAGATTTTCTGCCTCGTGCCTGTAAACAAACATTTAGTCTTGAGAACATTAAGACTTAGACGGTTAGAATCGAGCCATTGTTTCAGATTTCCTAAATCGTGAGTCAGGGATGAAAACAACTCTTCAGGGTCTTTGGAGGCAAACGTGAGATTTGTGTCATCGGCATACATTCTCACATCTGATAGAAGGTTACAGTTAGGGAGATCATTAATGTACAGTAGGAATAGTAGGGGGCCGAGGATTGAACCTTGAGGCACCCCACAACTTATGAAGCTAGTTTCAGAATTTACGTTATTTATAACTGTAACCTGAGTTCTATCAGAGAGGTAATCTCGGAAAGATTTAGGCTTGCACCTTTAAACCCATACAGCTCCAATTTTGACAGAAGGATCCCATGGTCAATGGTATCAAATGCCTTTTTTAAGTCAATAAACAGAATGGCATTCGTCAAACCATCGTCGATGTTAAGATACCAATTGTCTGTAATATCAATAAGAGCTGTAAGAGTAGAGTGCATAGGTCTAAAACCAGACTGATATTTCGAAAGTAGCTTATTGTCATTTAAATATGTATATACCTGATTGAAAATGGCTTTTTCAAAGAGTTTGGCAATTACAGAAAGTACAGAAATTGGCCTGTAATTGGCTGGGTCAACCTTCGAGCCAGCTTTGAAAATTGGGGTTACTCTAGCACTCTTCCAGTCTTTGGGAATGATTCCAGTAGAAATAATTAGATTAAAAATATGTGTCAGAGAAGACGCAATGACTGTAAATGATAGCTTTAGGAGGCAAGTTGGAATACCATCAAGACCATCAGCTTTGCCCATAGGAATATCGTTCACAAGTTTGCGCAGTCCGTCAATAGTAAGTAATTCAAGCTCGAAGGTGCTATCACAAGATTCTACAAAATCACGAAAGCTGACTCGAGGGGGATTTATGTTAGCCGCTAAGTTAGGGCCAATATCGGTAAAATACCTGTTAAAAGCGTTGCTTAGCTCATAAGGGTCAGTTATTACCGTGTCACCAATAATCAATTTCGACGCCGGAGCAAAGTTTTTCGATCGCGATAATAATGTATTAATTCCATTCCAAGTCGTTTTAGCTTTCCCAACGTTATCTTCAAAGTACGAATGATAGTAATTCTTCTTGGAGGCCTTAATAGAATGGTTTACACGATTCTTACAAAAAACAACTTCAGATATGATTTAAAATTTTTAAAAATTCAACTAATCTAACAAATATAATTTCTAAATCATTTTTCAATAATCTTTCTCTTGTATTTAATTCTGAAATAATTTCTTCATTTGGTGTTGAAAAATAGATTTATTAGATAAAAATAATGATTTATTATTTTCACCAAATTTTCTTAAAACATTTTGTAAATTTTCAAATTCATCATCAATTCTTTTTTGAACATAAAAACTTCTATAATTTATTGTATGATTAATTAAATAAGATTTAAGATATTGAATACATTCTTCCACTCTTTTCATATATTCAGTATAAGATGATATTTTATTTTAAAGATAGATAAAATTATAAATTTCAGCATACAAAAAGCCCAAATGGGCTAACTTTTTACCAACTTAAATTATGATATATTTCTTCTTAATTAATTAGATCTTCATCAGTAACTTCTTCATCAAAATTATCTTCTTCAAAACTATTCTCCATTTTCAAATACCATTTATTTAACAAATCCTTAACAATTCTTATAGATTTACAAGTTTTATCACCATAAGAATTTCTATAATCTCTTAAATTACCTTCACCAATATTAATTAAAAATTTTAATAAATTACCTGAATTAAAAAAATCTTAAATATTAATATTTCATCTAACAAGTTCAACTTATCAGAATAATAATAAAATAAATTCAATTTTAAACTATCCAATCTTTCATTAACTTTTTTTATAATTAAATACAATATTTCTTTTCTTTTTTTTCTCTTTTCTTCTGAAATTTTCAATTCACAAGTTTTAGAAAAAG